>JAUCBJ010005776.1:0-42434 GCA_032718475.1 Nemertoderma westbladi | reverse complement strand
GGTCCTCAACTATACAAAGCTACAGTAGTACAGCTTTGGACCGCCCACGATCAGAGGAAGAAGCCAAAAGAGATAGAATACTCTACATACAGTGTATCCCTGTGAGAAATACCCTTGCGAATAGAATGTGATGCGACAGGCGATTATCATGCGAATCATGTCTTACGTTTGTGATTCAGAGCATTAGGTTTGAATGCAAATCCTATCTTACAGTCTTTTCGCATAAGATTCAGATCATTACTGTAGTTACAATACGAATCCTATCTTATTTACGCATATGATTCAGTACCATTGCGAATCATTTCTTATCTTACACATGTAGGGCATTGATTATGCATGTGATTAACATGTGTAACGCATGACACTTTCACCTGTAATACACACATGCTTTTCATTTGTCATTACCTGTACTTATATTACGTATTTTAAAATATTTCATATGGTTCTGGTACACCAACTACAGTAGAGCTTGATCAAGAGTTATTGGAGGATAAAAAGTTGCACTTTTTTCTTAGGCGAAAAAAGTAATCCTTCCATAGGATTGCAATGATTTTACTTTTATCCCGGCGAAAAATAAAATAAAATATTTTGGTGGATTTTCTTAAATTTTATTACATGTGTTGAAAGAGCATCGACGTAGAAAAGGTTTGCAATACTGTAAGTAATTTGAGCAAATCCACTCACACATTCAAAAGTAATTGCAACTTTAGTGTCTGCAAGGCGAAGTCAAAAATGGAACTCAATATTCAGGATATTGGTTTATGTTGTTAAGCGGCTCTCTGGTGTACGTAATAAATATTCGATAACACTAAATTACTTAACATTGAGTAAGGCAGCATCAGGTGTTTAACAGGAGCAGCGTCGGGTATCCTCTATTGTGTTGGGAATGGGTGTTCATCACATCTCAACCTTTCATCTATTTTACGGATCAACTATTCCTCAGTGATACGAGAACTTCTTCCGCTAATTTAGACGGGCTACTTCGCTTAAAAAAGAATAACAACATTCAATAAATTTCCTTTTGGTTTCAGGATCCAAATATTGGGTTTAGTCCTACTATCTATTGTTTTGTTAGTTTTAAATTTTAGCGAGGTTGTGTCCTTTCCTAAATTTCGACTGACAGACGGACAGATTGTCAGATAAACAGACAGACTGCCAGTAAGGAAGAAACGTTAAAACTAACATCGCTAATGAAATCACAGACCAGGAAATCTCCCATAACCTAAATTTCAGTTCGGTAGTGTGTTTCATTAATTAATGACTGGGATACAGACAGGTCTATCTACAGTACTATAACGTAATTACAGTCCCAATCCCAATAAACATTAACTTGGTCAAATGGCCAAGTAAAAACTGCGGTATTCATGAAAGGAACTGCTGAGGCACGTTGGCTTGTCAATCACAGCCAGTGAATACAGGCTGAGTGTAAGTAAAGCCCAGCATGTTGGCGCTGATGTAGAGTTCTGAGGTAGAGTTCTCTATACCTTTAGGTAGAGAGAAATGCTCCAGTGTAGTAATGGCTGGGCTCGCCACTGTAGTAAACATGCCTGTAAGAGTGCAGTGTGAGGCGGGCGCCCTAACTTATTATTTTCTACATATTTTTTACTAATCTAATAATTAACACACCTTTACCTGTCACTTAGGTTATAAGCAGTGTGCTACTGTGCTAGCACTTCCAGCGTAATAATTAATTATTTACTTTAATTCTATTCGATAGGTAATAAAAATAACAAGTTCATATATTTAATTTGTAAAAATTCTTTAAAATATGATAAAAGTACTTTACATAGATTTTTCTTTATTTAGCTGTTTAGTTCGCTATAATATAAATGCTCTCATAAATACAGTTAGGGGGGGGGGGCTATATATGCCACTATAACCTGCTCCTTTCCCTAAATTGAGAATTTAACATTGAGGCGGGATATTAATTCGCCAAGGCGAGTTTTGCGTCCAGTCCCCCGTCCCCCCCCTCCCCCCTGTCTCGATAAATAATAATTACATCATCATAAATTCACCCAAATATGCCGACTCTGTTGACTGTTAGCACAGAGCCTGATATTATAATGTTTTCAGTTACTATCGCCCTCGAATTCAGACCCAGCTACTAGAAATAGGCCGCGCCGTCTAATCTGAATTTCATCAGTATACCGAACTCGTTCGAGACTGAGTGTCGCTATTTAATAGCTACCTCTCGCCCTGTCACAGACCCAGCTTCTAACTATAAAACTTAATTAGGACGCCTTCATGCATACAGAACACGTTGCTATTTCATAATGACTCTAAACTTAAGCTACACAAAGGAAAAGGTGAGAAGTGATTATCTAATAATAACACACAAAATCCGATTATTATACATACTCCTCCTTTTAACAAAGCCGCATTCAACTAACTCCCTTATTACGAATTAGCCTGTGCTGTATCAATGCCTCAGTGGGTGGTCTCTACTACAACTGAAAGGCCCGACTCAGCTCCAGGTAAGTTAACAATCTGTCAATAATAAAAATGAAAGCGAGCCGACATTTAGTCAGAGCAACCAAATGGATGTCCAAGGAGACGGGCTGTCTGGACTTGACTGAGTCGAGTTAAATCGCTTCGCCAAAACGACCAAGTAGCCCATAGGAATACACTACATTTTTTTGGCGATTTTGGTCATTTTGGCCGCCAAAACGACCAAGTTAATGTTTATTGGGATTGGGACTGTATACTGTACTATGGTTTGTGCTTGCATATTACAAAGAAATTGTTGATTTTTATAGTAAATATCAGTAATCGTTATCAAGTTAATATGACGTTATCGTTAACAAAACAGTCATTTGTCTACTACTGTATAGGATGTTAAAATTTTCACATACTGTAACTTGCTTGGGCAGCCACCAAACATCGAGGTCAGCCCTACAAGGAAAATACATGACAAGACACTACCTATAGAAACAGGGGACTTCACACCTGCCGAACTCCAAAGAAGCATTAAAAGCATGTCCAATAATAAAGCGAGTGGATTAGATGCGAAATCCCAGCGGAGGTATGGAAAACCGGAGTGCTAAACAGACCATTATTGACCATTATTGAATGTTTGCAACCGGATGTTAAAAGGGGAAAGCCACCACCAATTTGGACTAAAGGTCAACTAAAGCCTCTCCCCAAGAATGGAGATCTCGGCATACCAACAAACTATCGTGGGATCTGTCTGCTTGTGGTAGCTGCCAAAATATACAATAAAATGATTCTATATAGGATTAGGCCTCACATAGAGAAACTACTGCGTAAGAGCCAAAACGGATTTCGACCAAGTAGATCAACAATAGCTCAGATACTTGCACTACGGAGACTGATTGAATGGAATTAAGTCAAAGAATCTCCCCGCAGTCATGACTTTTATGGACTTCAAGAAGGCATTCGACTCCATCCATAGAGGTAAAATGCTTGAAATCCTAAGGGCTTATGGAATACCAGAAGTACTTGTTGCTGGCATTGGATTGTTATTTTGTGACACAGAAGCGCAGGTACTCTCACCAGATGGTGAAACTGAGTTTTTCTCAATCTTGGCTGGCGGACTGCAAGGTGACACATTAGCACCATTACTATTTGTAATTGTGCTGGATTACGCAATGAGGACGGCCACAAACGGTGAAGATCTGGGATTCACACTTCAAGAACGCAGAAGTAGTAGATATCCGGCAACTACAGTCACAGACACCGACTTTGCGGATGACATCGCCCTGCTTTCTAATACGCTAGCAGATGCACAGCTTCTACTAAATAAAGTGGAGAGGGCTGCTAAGGAGGTTGGATTGCATATAAATGCGACCAAGACCGAATTCATGACCTTTAATGTTGATGGAAACTTGACAACCATTGATAATAATCAACTAAGGAAGGTCGATGACTTCCAGTACCTTGGATCATGGATAGAGAGTAGCAAAAAGGACATAGAAGTTAGGAAAGCAAAGGCTTGGGTAGCTCTATCAAAAATGGATGCCACCTGGAAGGTATACAGACGTTTCGGCCTAGGACGTTTTGGTCCAGGACGTTTCGGCCCGGACATTTCGGCCCGGACGATTCGGCCCGGACGTTTCGGCCCATGACTGTAACTTAATGAAAAGGCTAACTTGTTTGATATGATAATAATTATTCATTAAAATTATAATTATTTCACAATAACATACAAACACTTAATAAAATATCTTGCATAAAATGGCTATTTAATTTACCTTTATTTCGAAATAAAATAAACATTAGGGAAGTGGTGCACTGGTTCCATAGACAATTCGCCATCAATTATGTTATGCGGCCGAAAAAATGCATGTCAGAATAAATCTATTGGTCTCGAGTACCACATTGCTAATATACAATACTACCAAAGTGAATCAATTTCACGAACCATGTCGGGTTTAAATCTCGTCTGATCGATATATTTTGGAAATACTTCATTAATTTTAAATATTACTCAATTGATAATTCTTGTAGCTGGACAGTGTATTGCAGCTATGTCTTAATGATCTGTTGAAACAATAACTATCATCTTCGATGGTAGATGATTTATACCCATAGATAACGACGTATAATGCTTTTATTAATACATATTTTATTTCACTTCACATCCACTCTGGTGCTTCTAATACGCATACATTTTATCTAAATTTAAATTTAATACGCATATATTTCATCTAAATTTAAATTTAATACGCATATATTTTATCTCATTCCATATGACATCCAGTCTGTCTCATAATTATTAGCAATGCTCCTTTAATGGAATATTTCGAATATATTATATGTTTAAGACCAACATTAAAATACAGTAATCATTTTAATTCGGTGTATTTTAATGTACTTTATTTATTGTCAGATCAATCCCCGAAGTCTAGGGGGTCTCCGTAATGCGGTGGATTTGGATACCGCGCTTATCAACTTATGGAATTCCATTGTTGTCGTTCAATCTGTCAATTTCTTCTATACCGAATACCGATAGTTATTATGTAAAGCATATTAATTGATTGATGAGCTAAAATATTAATTAATATTCCTCAAAAATCCTATATTTACAAACTCTTCATATCCTCAATTTTGCAAAATTATTTCAAACAAAATTCGTGATGGTATTAAAATCAATTTAGTTGTGCCTAAAAAACTTGAATCCCAGCCAATTGAGTAAAACGAAGAATATTGTTACTGGTATGGTTAGCGGCACGAGAATCATGTAGTACCATATAGTATCGGCGAAGTCGGTTTCCGGTTTCGGACAAGCTTCGAAAGTGTTAGCATCTGTATCCATAGGCCTATGCTATAGGTAGGTCAGATTTGGTACCGGTAGTTCGTTAATGTTGGGAAATTTAATATACTGTACCGGTACATCGGTCCTGTACGTTGTTTCAATGAGTTAAATAATTATAATATAATAATGCAGTCGTTACACACATTTAATACAAAGTTTATGATATTTAAAATCAATAACAACAATATTATCTCAATATTAAACATAAATTAATGTCATATAGCAGGCCTATACCCTTAGCAGAGTAAACTGCTTTTCGAGGCCGTTTCCCAGTTACGGATCGGGATAACATTTCACACATCGCACGATTTGTGATTGTGATTTGTGGTATACAGACGTTTCGGCCTAGGACGTTTCGGTCCAGGACATTGCGGCCCGGACGATTCGGCCCGGACGTTTCGGCCCATGACTGTAACTGAATGAAAATGCCAACTTGTTTGATATGATAATAATTATTCATTAAAATTATAATTATTTCACAATAACATACAAACACTTAATAAAATATCGTTCATGAAATGGCTATTTAATTTACCTTTATTTCAAAATAAAATAAACATTAGGGAAGTGGTGCTCTGGTTTCATAAACAATTCGCCAACAATTATGTTATGCGGCCAAAAAAATGCAAGTCAGAACAAATCTATTGGTCTCGAGTACCACATTGCTAATATACAGTACTACCAAAGTGAATCAATTTCACGAACCATGTCGGGTTTAAATCTCGTCTGATCGATATATTTTGGAGATACTTCATAAACTTTAAACATTACTCAATTGATAATTCTTGTAGCTGGACAGTGTATTGCAGGGCAGCTATGTCTTAATGATCTGTTGAAACAATAACTCTCATCTTCGATGATAGATGATTTTGATTTATACTGATAGATAACGACGTATAATGCTTTTATTAATACATATTTTATTTCACTTCACATCCACTCTGGTCCTTTTAATGCGCATTCATTTCATCTAAATTTAAATTTAATACGCATATATTTCATCTAAATTTAAATTTAATACGCATATATTTTATCTCATTCCATGACATCCAGTCTGTGTCATAATTATTAGCAATGCTCCTATAATGGAATATTTCTTATCTATTATATTTTTAAGACCAACATTAAAATACAGTAATAATTTTAATTCGGTTTATTTTAATGTACTTAATTTATTGACTCACACTTTAAAATACGTATGTTTTTTTATGGGGGAAACCCCATCATCATAATACTAAAGTTGATTTGTCAGCATATGTTATCTTTGTTCTAAGTTACAGTATGGTGTATATTTATATTAATAAATAATAATAATAATATTACATTAGTTATTATTTATAAATATAATGTAGAACTTTGATCTTGACGACTTTCACACAGGTGTCGAAGCAGTTCCTACTGACAGCTCCTCTTGTAACGAACGTAACAACTACAAAACAAATATATTGAATAACTTATTATTAATAGCTTATTTAAGGGAGTAAAGTGAATCTTTGGGCCAAAACGTCCGACAAGCAAATCTTGTATTTCATTCATTGGGCCGAAACGTCCTAGGCCAAAACGTCTTAGACCGAAACGTCTGTTACCCCACCTGGAAATCAGATCTCTCCAGGCACCTGAAGACTAAGTTCTTTCGAGCCACAGTGGAAAGTGTATTTTTACGCAATAATTTTTCTTGTCCGTTTAAATCCTTTTTTTGTCCTTTTTTTTTACTTTTACTGTATGTCCTTTTTTTTTTACTTTTTATGTCCTCCACAAATCTACCGTTGGGTTCCTTGCTACCGGTTTCTCTACTGCTGTTCTATTAGGCTATAAGTACCGGTATTAGTATATATAGAGCACTATTTTGCAGTATTGCATTGTATGTAGGTATAAACTATAAAGCATATGCCTTAGAAATAATTATAATGTCTGACTGTATTATACTACATTACAGCATTAGGTATTGACTCACTGATTCTGTGATATGTACAGTTGTAAATATAATAGGCCTAATTGCTGAATTGTGATAAAGTAGTCCATACTATACTTCGTTTTGTTTTATTCACTGTTCAACTTTCTGCTGTTTTATTATGTGCAGTTTTGTTTATACGCTTCTATGACAGCGGTGTCTCCACCCACATAATATAATAATAATAATGATAAAGGTAATTTATTAATTACGGTAATTTCAGAATTTTAGTACCGGTACCGGTACCGGTTTTACATAGTTTATTGTTATGTTCATGACATTTATTGTTTATTTATTGTTTTGGTTAGACAATCCTGCCTCTGTACCATGCTCCTTTCCCTAATTTGGTAAAGTGACCGTTTATTGTTTTGGTTAGAAAGGCCCGCCCCTGTAACCTGCTCCTTTCCCTGATTTGGTAAAGTGACTGTTTATTGTTTTGGTTAGAAAATCTCGCCTCTGTAACCTGCTCCTTTCTCTCAATTGGTAATGTTATCGTTTATTGTTTTGGTTAGAAAATCCCGTCTCTGTAACCTGCTCCTTTCCCTGATTTGGTAAAGTGACTGTTTATTGTTTTGGTTAGAAAATCCCGCCTCTGTAACCCGCTCCTTTCCCTCAATTTGTTGAATGATCCTTTATTGTTTTGGTTAGAAAGGCCCGCCTCTGTAACCTGCTCCTTTCCCTGATTTGGTAAAGTGACTGTTTATTGTTTTGGTTAGAAAATCCCGCCTCTATAACCCGCTCCTTTCCCTCAATTAGTTGAATGATCGACAATCCTGCCTCTGTACCATGCTCCTTTCCCTAATTTGGTAAAGTGACCGTTTATTGTTTTGGTTAGAAAGGCCCGCCCCTGTAACCTGCTCCTTTCCCTGATTTGGTAAAGTGACTGTTTATTGTTTTGGTTAGAAAATCTCGCCTCTGTAACCTGCTCCTTTCTCTCAATTGGTAATGTTATCGCTTATTGTTTTGGTTAGAAAATCCCGTCTCTGTAACCTGCTCCTTTCCCTGATTTGGTAAAGTGACTGTTTATTGTTTTGGTTAGAAAATCCCGCCTCTGTAACCCGCTCCTTTCCCTCAATTTGTTGAATGATCCTTTATTGTTTTGGTTAGAAAGGCCCGCCTCTGTAACCTGCTCCTTTCCTTCATTTGGTAAAGTGACTATTTATTGTTTTGGTTAGAAAATCCGGCCTTAACCTGCTCCTTTCCATCAATTGGTAATTGTTTTTGGCTATAAAATGAGTGTTTTGATATGTCATGTTGTAATCGATTATCGACAATATGTACTACACTGAAAAAACAAACTTCCGTTCAAAATTTTAAATAGCGTTTATGGACAATTCCAAATGATCTGGAGCCTGGTTTGCATATTACCAATTGTGGTGTCGTTTCAGCCTATTTTAACATATTATTAATTATTATTAAATTTTGGCGAATATTTAATGTCGATAAGATTTCACCATTTAGCATGGTACATTTTAAAGGAAAGTAGGTCATACCAGATCTACTTCTCTGGCAACCAACTCATGGAAAGCGTAGTCGTGGACGACTGGCCATAACATATACAGTATAGATCAACTTGAAAGGGATACTGAACTTGGGAGAAACGAAATTGCGACAACTATGGAGAATCGGGAAGCCTGGAAGGATCTCATTTCCACTGTCCGAGTTCGCTCGACCTTGTAGTAGTAGTAGTCACATACTGTATGTACTTTAAAAAAGTCGGTTTACCTACTATTATGGTTCACGTTCCTAATGACATAAAGTGACCATTATTACCGTCCTGTGTAGCGTAGGTGTAGGCCTATGTGTGTGGGCTGTGTGGTGTATATTATGTTTGTGTGTCTGTCTGTCAAGAGCGATATCTCCGTTTTTTATGAATCAATCGAAACGAAATTTGTACAAGCGTTAGATATAGGCCTGAAGACAGATCATACAGATAATTGGGTTTCGAGATGGTATTTGTGCAATGCGAGCGCTATATTAACAGTATTTTTGCACGGTTTTAGGCAAATGTTATCTTGTCATAGGGACCACAACCAATGTTTCTGATATTTGGTATGAAGGTACCTGAATTATTTCTAAATCGATTAACTCCACGGAGGCCGTTTTTTATATTTGGACCTGGCATGGTGACCTATTTGAAGATTAATTATGGTAGGCCCTGGCCTAACCAATCAGCATTAGGCAGCGGGAAATTTGAATTTTGTAGAAATAGTGAAATAAACCAGGGCCGGTTGGCGGTACTGCAGTAGGCCTACTGAGGTAGCCTCTGTCAGTCTGTAGGTAGCCTCTACAGCTCTATGCTGCTATCAGTATAATACGGGTATATCTTTTGCGTAGAGGTATAGCCTACATAGAGGCTTCATGTAGGTATATGTAGCCTACATGTAGATGCACGTGTAGGGTGAATGTAGGTAGGTCAGGTAGGTGTAGTCCCATAGATATTAATGTAATTTATGTGTCAACTTGCAGTAACGTGATACACGGTCGTCAATCAGGATGTATGGCAATAATCTCTGATCTCCACGGTACAATACGGTACATCAACCTGCAGACCTGTCTGCTGTCAGACAACAGGTTTTACTGCATACTGCAGTACTGTATAAATATCAAACATCGCGTTCTGATTATACTAAAGTCCCTTACTCGTCATAAATATTATGCCCTAATAAATTTGAGTATGCTAACGCCACGAAAGGCATCGTTCCATTAGATTAACTCGTTCTGATTTATATGTTTATTGAGTAAGAGTAACCTAAATAAGAACAGCCATCATCGCGGGGACTATAGTCTACCAGAAACCCTGACCCCCCTCTGCCCCTCTTTATCTGTTTATCAACCATACATCCATGGGACTTGAACAGTACTTCAGCATTGAAATGTTTTGGACGTTTTGTTTTGAAAGTAAAAATATAGAAGTCTGGAAGTTTTGTTTGTTTTGTTTGTTTTAATTTTTCAGACAGTCACATTCCACCAACCAGCAACAGTCCCATCCCTTCCCACTATCCCGCGGACCACCACACTGTTTCATTATAAAGTATTCCCATCTCGATGATGGGAATTAATCAGTAATCCGATGGGATTCAAATCCCATCTCGAAGTAACAGCAAAACAATAACACGAAAGTCAATAGCTTTACAGTTATATTTGATTGCATTGAAAGTTAATAGAAAGAAGAAGTTAAATTGCATATCCATTAAAATATCATGAAATTGATACGGCAGTTTAGTAGATTAAAACGCGGCCACAGCAAGATTTATAAAATGAAAAATAAGTAAAATCAGCACAGCACACAATATTATCAATATAGACATTGAAGACAATTTAATAAACAAATAATATAAAAAAATATCTACTAACAATCAGAATCAATACATGATATATATAATATATATACATCAGCGACTACCATCGCCACTCTGGTTCAATCAGTCAGTCCGGTATCATTGTTAGCGTTTTGTTGAATTACCCACTCATCCTCAGACCCTCATTGACACCGACGACGAGCTCTAACCCTAACCGTTAGTCGATTCCTCCTTGACTGGAAACATCAGGTTCGGCCGTTCGGCCCATACAAAGTCATTAGCCTCCATGCCTGAACCCGCAGGATCATAAGATCTACAGTATGTGTCGGTATATCGTTCAGTCGTTTTTTCCTTTGTCAGTACTGTAGTATTGATAGGCTCCGTCTCGTGGGTATTCAGGGGACCCCCATTCAACGTATTCGCATCTCCTCCATGGCTGCCTGGTTGTTTCGGGTACCACCGCCCGACATATGCGCGTCTCTTCGTGGTTGTTCCGGGTACCACCCCCGTTCGCCGCATTCGCATCTCATCGAGGAAGTTCGTGTCCGGGTACCCCGTGTAGGCCTATTCATTCATCATTGTTGTTTTTAAAGACCTACCTACATTCACCCTACACGTGCATCTACATGTAGGCTACACATACCTACGTAGCCTCTATCAGTCTATGTAGGCTATACCTCTACGCAAAAGTTATACTATATATGTATAATAGGCCTACTGTAATATACTGGTTGATTTCATATTGCTGTATTGCATATTACTGTAGGCTATTTTTGTCATTGTTTAGCCTACTGTTTCCAGTTTCAGTGTTAACAAAATGTTAATGTTATTACAGTATTAGGCCTACAAGATTACAGTAATGTAACGGTCTGAACGGCAGAACGGTACCGGTTCCGGTACAGTCTGAGACATCGTCAGACCTGACCGTTAACTAGCAGACTAGCATATATCATTAAAAATGGGACTACTGCTACCAGGCTACTGGCTGACTGGACTATTCCAGTACAGCAGTAGCATATACCAGTAGGCCTACTGCAGTGAGTATACTGCGCTGCGAGTGCGACTGCGGTACTGGCAGACTGGTAGTGGTACAGTGGTAGGCCTATGACTAATGACTGGATGATATACAAACTATAAGTAGGCCTACATCAGTACCGTACATGGCTACATGCTATTGTGCTACACTGACAATCTGACATACATATATCAGTACAGCAGTAGGCCTAGGCCTATATCTGTCTGTGCACTTCTGCACTTAGCAGCTTAGCCTTACTGCAGTACTGCCTTATTCATTATTAGTCTGCTTATAGCGCCTGCAGACCTGTAGGACCAGAGGTCTGTAGGCAGTAGGTAGGTATCCCTATCCAGCTATCTGCCTATACTACCAAACAGCCATACCCTGACTGCCTGATACCCAGGCTGCCAGGTCCCAGATACTATTTGCAGATTTGTAGTACCGTGCCGTGCAGCCGTACTGTAGTACCGGTACCGGTATATCGATAACAGTATATAGCCCTACTACTGTCAGTCTGTACTGTAATAAATCAGTAAATAGAGTGATAACAGGCATAATCAGATAATGAACAAGTAGAAGATTTGAAAATGTCTTCCGATAATGCAGTTTTAGCTCATGTTAAAGCATTTCTACAAAATGTAAATTCAGAAAAAGCACAAGAGGCCCTGGAAATAGAAAGTTTGGAAAACTTGAAACCAGGAGAAAACTTGATAGAGATGGATATTGCTGTGGTACCTATCGAGATTTGTAGAGTAATAGACGGCGTACCAACTAGTGATGAACAATCAGAAGACGGTGTAACGGATAGCGAAAGTGAAGATGAGATTAACGAAGAAAACTTTGTCATCAGTACCATACCTAATGAGAAACCGAGGATTGAGGTACTCAATAGTACTGGTACCGGTACCAATAGCTGAATAGTGTTCATAATACTTGAAATACACTATTTAGATTAAAATTGCAAATGTACCACTTGTATATTACATTAAGATTGGATCATGGCGGAAAACTATCACTATGAGTATGAGGATTGTAGTGGAGGAATATAGTGTCCTTATTCAAGAACCTGCGGGCGGACCCCCCCCCCCCCCCCCCCCGTTTTAAATAAGTGTATCCGTTGATTTGCACCAGTTACACCGCAGTCATTCTTCAACGATATTGTGATTTGTTGGTACTGATGGAAAGCTGCCATGCAAGAATTCCAAATTTGTAACACAGTAACAATCTAAATTTCTTTGAAAAATAGCAGGGCTGGTTTTTCGACGGTTGTGTGGTTTTGCTTCTGCGCCACTGCTCTAGGCTATTTTATTCCATTTAATAAACAGATAAATACACTGTATTCTGGAATATTTTGCTTATGTATGCTGCCGTTGTTTGGCAATACACCCTATCTCAAAATTTTCAAAAATAATTTATTTGACCAATTGGGGTAACTTGACACGCTCTTTTCAATGGAACTAAGGAAAGTGGGGTGTTCCTCGACCATATAGGGTGCTTCGGCTTGTTAACTCTGTCGACCAAATAACCCTATCCTTGAGTTAGGGTTTTTTGCCTTGCGCTTTACTTTTAAGCCAATCAATTATTTAAGGAATTGACCAATCAGAAGTAATATACTTTGTCATTTAATAATATTTATTTACATTACTTAAAGGTAACTCTGTCTGGCGGGAAATTCATTTTTGTTATTTATTTTAATTTGACCTGGCGCAAATTAATTTATCCTATCTAGTTATATTGATTTTTGTTAGGAATTTTACTCTTTATTACAACCAACAATGTACTAACAGTCTTGTAAGTTTTAAGGGGAAATGGAGTTTGACAATAATGACGAGGAAGAGCATCTGGATACGTTTTTTGGATTTGTTATTACATCAGAAGGAGAAATAGGAACTGGGACAGATGGAGTAGTTGGACGCGGGCCTGGGGTGGGTGATGTAGTGTTTGGTACTGGGGAAGCGGAAGGTGAAGAAGATGGAGCTCTTGTTGGAACTGGGGGAGGTGGAATGGTTGTTGGAACTGTGGAAAGTGGAATGGTTGTTGGAACTGGGGAAGGTGGAATGGTTGTTGGAACTGGGGAAGGTGGAATGGTTGTTGGAACTGGGGAAGGTGGAATGGTTGCTGGAACTGGGGAAGGTGGAATGGTTGTTGGAACTGGGGAAGGTGAAATGGTTGTTGGAACTGAGGAATGTGGAACGGTTGTTGGAACTGGGGAAGGTGGAATGGTTGTTGGAACTGGGGAAGGTGGAATGGTTATTGGAACTGGGGAAGGTGGATATGTGGTTGGAACTGGGGAAGGTGGAGATGTGGTGGGAACTGGGGGAGGTGGAATTGTTGTCGGAACCGAAGAAGGTGGAGTGGTTGTTGGAACTGGGGAAGGTGGAGTGGTTGTTGGAACTGGGGAAGGTGGAATGGTTGTTGGAACTGGGGAAGGAGGAGATGTAGTTGGAACGGGGAAAGGTGGAGTGGTTGTTGGAACTGGGGAAGGTGGAGATGTGGTTGGAACTGGGGAAGGTGGAGATGTGGTTGGAACTGGGGGAGGTGGAATTGTTGTCAGAACCGAAGAAGGTGGAGTGGTTGTTGGATCTGGGGAATGTGGAGTGGTTGTTGGAACTGGGGAAGGTGGAATGGTTGTTGGAACTGGGGAAGGTGGAACGGTTGTTGGAACTGGGGAAGGTGGAATGGTTGCTGGAACTGGGAAAGGTGGAATGGTTGTTGGAACTGGGGAAGTTGGAATGGTTGCTGGGACTGGGGAAGGTGGAATGGTTGTTGGAACTGGGGAAGGTGGAATGGTTGTTGGAACTGGAGAAGGTGGAGTGGTTGTTGGAACTGGGGAAGGTGGAATGGTTGTTGGAACTGGGGAAGGTGGAATGGTTGCTGGAACTGGGAAAGGTGGAATGGTTGTTGGAACTGGGGAAGGTGGAATGGTTGCTGGAACTGGGGAAGGTGAAATGGTTGTTGGAACTGGGGAAGGTGGAATGGTTGTTGGAACTGGGGAAGGTGGAGTGGTTGTTGGAACTGGGGAAGGTGGAATGGTTGTTGGAACTGGGGAAGGTGGAGTGGTTGTTGGAACTGGGGAAGGTAGAGACGTGGTTGGAACTGGGGAAGGTGGAGTGGTTGTTGGAACTGGGGAAGGTGGAGTGGTTGTTGGAACTGGGGAAGGTGGAATGGTTGCTGGAACTGGGTGAGGTGGACTGGTTGCTGGAACTGGGGAAGGTGGAATGGTTGTTGGAACTGGGGAAGGTGAAATGGTTGTTCGAACTGGGGAATGTGGAATGGTTGTTGGAACTGGGGAAGGTGGAATGGTTGTTGGAACTGGGGAAGGTGGAATTGTTGTTGGAACTGGGGAAGGTGGAGTGGTTGTTGGAACTGGGGAAGGTGGATATGTGGTTGGAACTGGGGAAGGTGGAGATGTGGTTGGAACTGGGGGAGGTGGAATTGTTGTCGGAACCGAAGAAGGTGGAGTGGTTGTTGGAACTGGGGAAGGTGGAGTGGTTGTTGGAACTGGGGAAGGTGGAATGGTTGTTGGAACTGGGGAAGGAGGAGATGTAGTTGGAACTGGGAAAGGTGGAGTGGTTGTTGGAACTGGGGAAGGTGGAGATGTGGTTGGAACTGGGGAAGGTGGAGATGTGGTTGGAACTGGGGGAGGTGGAATTGTTCTCGGAACCGAAGAAGGTGGAGTGGTTGTTGGAACTGGGGAAGGTGGAGTGGTTGTTGGAACTGGGGAACGTGGAATGGTTGTTGGAACTGGGGAAGGTGGAACGGTTGTTGGAACTGGGGAAGGTGGAATGGTTGCTGGAACTGGGAAAGGTGGAATGGTTGTTGGAACTGGGGAAGTTGGAATGGTTGCTGGGACTGGGGAAGGTGGAATGGTTGTTGGAACTGGGGAAGGTGGAATGGTTGTTGGAACTGGGGAATGTGTAGTGGTTGTTGGAACTGGGGAAGGTGGAATGGTTGTTGGAACTGGGGAAGGTGGAATGGTTGCTGGAACTGGGAAAGGTGGAATGGTTGTTGGAACTTGGGAAGGTGGAATGGTTGCTGGAACTGGGGAAGGTGAAATGGTTGTTGGAACTGGGGAAGGTGGAATGGTTGTTGGAATTGGGAAGGTGGAGTGGTTGTTGGAACTGGGGAAGGTGGAGACGTGGTTGGAACTGGGGAAGGTGGAGTGGTTGTTGGAACTGGGGAAGGTAGAGACGTGGTTGGAACTGGGGAAGGTGGAGTGGTTGTTGGAACTGGGGAAGGTGGAGTGGTTGTTGGAACTGGGGAAGGTGGAATGGTTGCTGGAACTGGGGAAGGTGGAATGGTTGCTGGATCTGGGAAGGTCGAATGGTTGCTGGAACGGGGGAAGGTGGAATAGTTGTTGGAACTGGGGAAGGTGGAGTGGTTGTTGGAACTGGGGAAGGTGGAATGGTTGTTGGAACTGGGGATGGTGAAGATGTGGTTTGAACTGGGGATGGTGGTTAAATAAATACCTTTCTTTACTTTTAGTATTTATTTGGGAAGGAATTAATTTTAGTCACCTCATTATTCATCATTTTGACTTCTTGTTGACATGGCAATACAGCCCAACTCCAGCGAGCTCTAAACTAATAAAAGGTGATATAAAATGCTCTACAAAACATGCTGCAGAAAAAAATCACTGTTTTATACTAGTTTCTATGATTAGTATAAGAAGATATGACATTGGCTCAAGGTCTCCTATAGCATTACCATCCATTTCTACTCCTTCCTCCAATCAGAAACCACCATTTCAACCGTTACCAGTGGTCGTTATTATTTCAACCAATCAGATGTCAGCATTTCAACCGTAACCATGGTAACTTCTCCAAGTTCCCGTATATTCCGCTAGAGGTGGTATTAGTCACCCAACGAACTTCCTTTCTACTCCTTCCAACCAATCGCGAGCCTTTATTTTACATGTGCTCGGGTGTCTACACTTAGCGTCAATATTTTCATATTCACCAGCCTTTATTTTACAGGTGCTCGGGGTGTCTACAGGTATCTTCTACTATTTTTCAAATCCCTATTTTTCATCAACCAGTATTTTCATATATTTATTTGAGGTGTCTTTCTACCCATAATTTTTCACCAGTAGCTAAATTTAATTTCGCAATTTTTCAGATAACAAAATATTCAACTGGGATCGAACATGGAACCGTCTTGATTCGCAACAATTCACCGCTCACTCCTCCATCCAACCCCGAGAGAAAAAGGCAACAAATATCCATGTTATACCGTTGCCTGATCTATTTTGCTTCATTTACTGTTATTATTCACTTTCTATTGGTTACACGTGTTCTTATTTGATTGGTTGTATATATAAAATGATCTATATAAATATATGAATAGAATAGAATTAATATTATTAATATTTATTTATCTGTCTTGTCGCTGTTATTTAATTGTTATTACATAAAATAATTAATTAAGTAGTAGACAATATAGCGGTAATATAGTGCTCAATAAATGTGAAAAGTTTGAGATCAAATTAGATCATAAAAATGCTTATGAAATTATGGATTTGTTTATAGTTATTATTTCGAAAGAAACCCTTGTAACTACTGATGAATTTGATGACAATGAAGATGATTCTTGACTCTTTCAACTATATTCTAAATATTTCATCAACATTTTATTTTTGGTTTGGTTATTTAAGAAAAATTTATATTTTAATAAACACAAATTGTAGTATTTGTTATTCTAATTTAAAACATCTTGATTATTACATATGTGTTAATAAGCATGGAACTTGCGTGACATGTATTGATCAATATGTCGCAATTACTTAGACATATAAAGATGAATCATCTTCGAGAGGTATAAAACCAAAAAAGTATTATTTGAAACTTGATAAAGGTATTCTTTGCAATGATTTGTGTATGAGAGTAATTCGCACTTTGACGGAACATACTCTAAGACATATTTCCAGTACTAAATGCTATGGGCGTGGTATAGAACGTAAATGTCAAACTAAGAAGTATAACAAATTTATATGATGTCACTGCTATCTCACTTGGTATGGACATTATTTAAATCGAAAACAATGTCTGTTGATTGCTGGTATACAATTACACAATCTTTTTAAATAAGGTAAAAAGCAGAACGAAAGATTGCCATGGTAAATATACTAATACTACAGTTGTACATACTTTTTGTTATAAATTACTGTTTTTTGTGAATTGTTACATATATACATAGTAATGGTGATGGTTCTTTATGTTATATTATATTATATTGTTGATATTTCTTAATAATAATAAATGGCTGACTTTAATTCAGGACCATATAATTTAAATTTTCGTATGGGAAAGAGTATGATAATTTCTGGTCCATCTGGTTCAGGTAAATCTACCTTTGTCAGCAACTTAATTAAACACAAGAATGGTTGCTTCAACGAACCCCCCTTGCGAGTATTGTATTGTTACGGGAGCAATCCCCCAACTATTCCTGGTATTACCTACCTTTACAAAGGTTTGCCTGAAAATATAGACAGTTTAGTAAATAGTGGAGATTTATTAATTATAGACGGTTTATTAACAGAAACCGAGTCCAGTACAGCCTCAACTGTATTATTTACTAAGGTTGCTCATCATTCCAATATATTTATTTGTTTCATAATGCAAAACATGTTTTACGGTGGGAAGCATAACCGTACAAGATCAATTAATAGCCATACCTTAGTATTAATGAAAAATTCGCGAGACAGTTTATCGGTTTTAAATTTCGCGAAGCAGATGTTACCCGGGCAGACAAAATTTTTAGTAGATTCCTATCAAGATGTGACTATTGAGCCATTTTCGCATTTCTTAATTGATTTACGACAGGAAACACCCGAACATTTAAGATTTAGATCGGATATATTTTATAATCATAATTGTTACATTAAAAATTACATTGACTATAAACGTAGCGATAATAATAGTAATAATAATTAATATTCATATTTTGTAAAAATTTTCAATAATGTTGCAACAATGAATAGACTTGTGCAGAAATATCGTAACGAATTAGAATTTCAACGCAGTGCTACCCCTCAACAAAGAACTTTTTTTATTAACCATACCGCGATTAACGAATTAATACGCCTCATTGTAAATACAGCATTAAATGTTCTAAAAGGTAACATACAATTGACCCCCCATTCATTTAGAAATATTCGTCGTTATAAAAAGGTATTAAAATCACTCAACTGCAAAACAAAAAATATATCAAGTTACAGAAAAAAGTTAACCAATCAATCTGGTGGTATACTTCCGTTTCTAATACCCCTACTGGGCATTGGTGCGAAACTCGCCACGGGGGCTGGTGCCGCCGCCGCTGGGGCGGCTATTGCGAAAAGAATTAACCGTGGATGGTAATAATAATAATGGTTAAAACGGGAGGGGAGTAACATTTAGAAAATTATATTTAGTATCGAATAAACCATTAGCTACATATTTAAAACCTCAACATATACCTAGAGTAAATACCAAAAGAAAAAGAAAATCATCAACTTCAAAGAAAATAAAAAAATTTCAGCTGTTTTTACTGTGATGCCCTTTATAAGAGATTTGAATATACATATTACTTGCAGTTATCAAAAAGATGCAACGCAAGATGAGACCGATTTTAAACCGGAGCTTAGACAAAAAACTGTTAAGAATTTATTCAGATCCTTCATCACCTGGAGGTTTTGCAAGTATCGCAAAAGCGGCAAACATCAAACTATCTCAAGCCCAGAAATGGTTAAGCGGACAAAAGACATACACCCTTCACGCATCACATAGACATCATTATCCAACATTTAAAATATTTACGGGAGGGTTAAAAGATATATATATGATAGATCTGGCGGATATGCAGCAATATAAATCACAAAATAATAATTATAACTATATATTAACATGTATTGACACCTTTAGCCGGCTTGCTTTCGCCTACGGGATAAAAACAAAAACAGGTATTGAAATTATTAGCATTTTGCAAAAAATATTCCAGAAAGGTAAACCAAACAGAATCACGACTGATCAAGGATCTGAGTTTCTAAATAAATCCATGAGGAAATATTTAGATTATTGGTGTATGGTATTACGTAATGTACTCTGTGAATAAGGCGGCTATAGTCGAGAGATTTAATAGAACATTAAAAATAAAAATGTTCAATATTTTTCGAAAATTTTTCAAAATTTCATGCAACGCGGGAATAATGTTTGGGTAAAAATTTTACCAAAGCTTATTTTCGCTTATAATAGGTCATTTCATAGAACTATACAAATGATGCCCATTAAAGTTAATAAATTTAATGAAACTGAATTAATTAATAGATTATATGGGAAATATAGACAGATTAATCACAAGAAAATAAAATTTAAAGTAGGTGATACAGTACGATTATCTATTGCTCGTACTGCTTTTGCTAAAGGCTATCGAGAGCAATGGACTCGTGAATTATTTATTATTCATCGGGTCAGATTGGATAGAGTACTGGCAGTAATGTTTGATATTAAGGACAGTGCTGGAGCTATAATAAAGGGTTCATTTTATTCATACGAACTCCAAAAGGTCCAACTGAGTAGTAATATTTATCATCCGATTGAAAAAAGTATAGGTAAACTTAAAGAACGAGTGCGTAAAGGGAAAAGATAATATTTAGTCAGAATTATCGGGTCCAAGAATCCTGGATACAGCATATTAAATAAGTTTAGGCTTATACTGTACATTAATTCATTGAGTGAATAATGGTCACATATACGCATAATTAATCAATATTTACTTGAATGATATTACTATACTGTAAGTCTAATATCTATAGTTCATTCGCTTTAAATAAAGCCAGTAAAATATTGATCTCTCGCATATACTGTAGAAGCAGTGAACATGATGACAGATGTTTATAATTTATCATTATACAATATGTACAAGCGAGTCAAGTAGAGAGCTTAAATAATAATGGCTATAGATACATATATAACTCTAGTTTCAGATAGCTCTTTAAATACATATCCCAATAATAGCCCTAGTGAGTTTACTGTTGATTTAGCTGAAGAATTATATATTAGTCCAAACGCTAAAATTGGGCTTGCTGAAATCCAATACCAAGCAACTTACAGCAATATTACTCTGCAAACTCAGATCTCGCTGTCAATCGGGGTAGACGCAAAAGATGCCAAATCATACAGTTTATTTCCTGGTATACATAGCTCTATTCAAGTCATTATTGATGATATAAATAAACTATTTAATTCTGAAGCGAAATATAAAGATTTCGAATTCATTTTTAATACAAATAATTCTAGAATTAAATTTAAATTTCCTAAAAAGTTGAAAAAAATACAATTAAGCCTACGCGGTGATTTAATACAAATTCTAGGCTTAAAACAATTATTGGATCAGAATCATCCAGGTATTCCGAATTGGGATATATACAGTACGATAGTGGTAGATGAATTAAGCAATATAGAACAGCCGATATTAATTTTAAATTATAGAGGACCAAATATTTCAGAAATTGGTATTTTACATTTTCCAGCACCAACAAACATTACACGTGATAAAGATACTATCTTCATATATACAGACATAATTGAAAGCTCTTTTGTTGGTGACGCTTTAGCTCAGCTCTTATGAACCTGTCCTTTAACTCCATTAAACCGAAAATATTTTCATCACAAATATGAAAGTATCTGTTATTATCCATTATTGAATAAAAAACTAAAAACGATCTTAATTACTTTACGTGAGATGGTCAAGGTGAATTAATTAATTTCAACGGTGGTCGCACTGTTATAATACTTAAGTTAATACGGCGATGGATGAATTCTATGTTAGGATACCGAGTAACTCATGTCCAACTGATTTTCCGCGTAATACTAATAGTAATTATCAGATCAATTGACACAGTGCCTTACCTATAAATCCAAACGAAAACTGGGTGGTTGGTATAAAAAGTATATTTTATTTAGCCACGTTACCATCCATGTATAACAATATAGAGAATGTTATTTTATTAAAAAAGTGGAAAAAAAACTTTGAGGACATACTACCATCCGGTTTATTCTACAGTATTAATGACATTATAGATTATTTTAATATAGGTGCATTGAAAGATAAATTATAAATAGTTGAAAATACTCAGCAAAATAGATTGCAATTGGAGCAGATTTAAATCCAAATTTTAAAATTATTTTGCAAGACGAAAAATAATATAAAGGGTTATTTAATAAAAAATATCGGAAATGAAGAAAAAACTTACCAAATGGTATTTTTATGTCCTTAACCACCCAATTCTATTCCAGAACCTAAGTCGAACATGTACGTGACTACTAATATAATTGAAAATGAATATATTAATGATTTTGGTTTAACTTTACTTCGCCGCGTAGCGATACCAGAGGATGTGACACATGGCACAGTAATAAATAAAGAATTTGTTAAGGATACTATTCATTATATCTCAGTAAAAAAATCATATAAGATAACTTATATTCATATTGAAATAACAAACAAAGAAGGAAAAGATTTAAATTTTGAATACGGCTCAACTTCTATTACCTTACACTTTAGAAAAATAAATTTGTATTTAAATGGATTCCGATTTATTTCAAAGATACAGTAAACCGCAATATGGTAGTGCAGACTCTAATCTTGCTGTTTTTTAAAGGCGGTAGAATAAAGAGAGGGTCAACGCAAGTTCCTGTTTTTCATGGGGGTTCATATATAGACCATTACGGGCAACAAATTGGTACATTTGGTCCAAACTCAAAACAATGACGATTTCAACGTTATCGGAGAGGTATGCAGACAAATCAACACGGGGAAGGAATACTTACAGATGCTTTATCTACATTAAAGAAGTTTGGAAAGCTATTAGCAAAAAAGGTTTTACAAAAAGCTTTACCATTTACCACAAAATTTATGAGACAACACGTAATACCAAAAGGTAAGCGGGTATTACATCAGCAGGCTAATACGGTTATTAATAAAGCATTAAATAAAATTAAACCATCCACAAGATCGGTTGTAGAAAAAGTTTATAGAGACTTAAAGCGACCTACTAGACCAATGTCTATGAACATACATCATCGACATAGTAAAAAGAGAAAAATAAAAGGCAAACTGAAACACTGCGAAAAAAGTATTTTTTAATAATGTCAATTATTAAGGAATTAGATTTATTTTCTACACAGCCAATACAGACTGAATTTAAAGCAAAGCATTATGAAACAATTTACCCGGTATCCAATCTCAGAAGCGAGTCTAGGGAAGTCACGTTCCTTGTACCAAGATCCAATGAATTCTATACGAAACTGCAAGATGCGTTATTAATTACAAAATGTACTGTACGGTGGGATAGACAACTTGAAAACTCACATATTTATATGTTGAATTACCCCGCTGGAACTATGTGGAGTGATATTACAATAGACCTTAATGAGAAGCAGGTTGAAAATAGCAATAACCATTATTTATATAAGTCGTACTTATCCAATTTACTATTTACAACATACGAAACTAAAAATGGGCTACTGGGGGCAGGTGGCTTTCATCAGCCTTTATCCGAACACGGAAATTAAATTGATCCTGGTGCGCATCCTATTGGCGACGCTTTTAGTAAACAAATGCAATTTGTAAGCAGATTGACGATTAATTTTGATACTGAAAGTAAAATTATATAACCGGGATATTATTTAAGAATGCATTTTAGAAAAGTATCAAACTCATTTATTTTTAAAATTACCCCAAACGCAACTGCTATGACAAATCTACGTTTAGAATTAGATGAAGTGAAGATGCTAATCACTAGAATGGAGGTTAATCCCGTAATAGAAAGCAGTCATGTAAAAGGTTTAGAGAGCTATGATATTGAATATCAATTAAAAAAAAAAAGAAGTTACTACATTTACTATTCCCGCGCAAACCACAAATTACACACAAACAAACATATTTGATGGTAAAAAGCCAAAATTGGTTATTATCGGATTTATTACAAATAATTCATATTTGGGCGAATTAACATGTAATATACTGAAATTTGAACATTTTAATCTCAGATGTGCGGAACTGATTGTAGACGGTCTTCCAGTAGGTGGGATAATATACGAGCCTAATTTTACAGATGGAACACACATTTTTGAATATACCCAATTAATGAAGAACATTAACACATATATTAACGTTTACGGGGGTAATAATATAAACCATGAAACCTACTTAGCTAATTATCCGCTCATATCCTGGGACCTAACTGCCGACGGCTATGTTAGGGATCCCCAGCCATCAATATATACTAACGGACAATTAAAATTAAGATTTGCCGAACCGTTGGTTGAGACTATAAATGTAATCGTTTTTAATATTTATGATCAATCATTAAGCTTAAATAGCAGGAAAGAAATACATATCGATTAAGTATGTTATCTACAGAGGACCTGGATATGTTTCCGGTGGGTGGTGCACTATTTGGGTGCATTTCCTTCTAATAAATTACCTAAATTAGATAGTAATTGTAGAGACTATGGGTTAATAGTAAATACAGATAAAGCAAATCTACCTGGTGTTCATTGGGTGGCTATATATATACGAGATAATGAAGCTGAATTATTTAATTCGTTTGGTTAAAAATATCCAAACAGATGTATCAAAAAATGGCTTGAGAAATATTCAACAAGGTGGCGTTCTATGTGTAGCCAATTTCAAGACCCAAGAAGGACCTCCTGCGGTCTATACGTCTTTATTACTTGGTAAATCGAATTCATACAAAGTATCCAATGAGAGCGTTTACAAATAATGTGGATATAAATGAAATAATATTATTTAAATGGCTTGTTAATTATTATAAAATAAGCCAACAAGCGTTGTAATTAAACATTTAACTTTCGTTTATTTAAAAATATTATTATTATTATTCGATAAAATGGATAATGTTATTTTTGTTGATTTTCAATATTATAGGATAGACAATAAGGAATATCCGATAGTATTTAAAGAATTCGCTATATTAGATTCTAAATACAGTAAAACTAATATAACGACGTATTTAGCCCATATAAACAATTTACATGATATGACATCACATTTACCATGGAATTACGGTGACATTTCGCAAGATGATTTCATAAAGTGCATGAAGAAGCATTTAAAAAATAAATATAATATATATGTATTCGGGTTGATGAAAGCCGCAATATTAAATACCCAACTTGGAGTTTACGCTCCAAAATCGATGGATAAATTGGGAATATATCAACTATATTACAATTATTTAACTCCGTGTCGTTTTCACGACAAATTTTCTACTATAGAAAAGAAATGTAGTTTTCACAAAGATGACGACAGTTGCTTAAATTACTGCTCTGCAAAGATGATTAGCGGGTATGTGATGAAGCAATTAACTGAGACGGGTGATAAACAGAAAGAAATAAATGCGGTGAAAGATGTACAGTAGATTTACTCTAAGCTTGTAATGTGATGGGATAATATAATTTTATTTTGGTGATGGTCTTAATGTTAATATAAAAATAGAAAATAGCCTAGTAACCAATTCATGGCTACTATATGGTTTTCACTTTGCGACATTTTGCCCTCTAGTGGCAGACTGGGGAACTTCAGACTACTCTGTGACTCAGCAAAAGATATAGCCCATATTGTAATAGATACCAACTGGAGGATCAAAATTAAGTAATAATATATCAAAATAAGTCTCAAACATCTTGCCTCATGGCTTGCCCCTTAGAACTCTTAAGCAATATAACTTCATAGTTTTGTGGATTGTAAATATCAAAGCTAGAGATGATGTTAGTTTTCAAATAATATGCCCTCTAGCGGCAGACAGGGGAACTTCAGACTACTCTATGACTCCGCAAAAGATATGGCCTATGCCGTAGTAGATGCCTACTGAGTTTAAACCTATTCGGAATGAAATTAACAACGTTAGAGAAGATGTTAATTTTCAGATAATACGCCCTCTAGCGGCAGACCATGGTACTGCAGACGGCTGGATATTGGTAAGAGTAATTAGTAATCAGAGGTGTCACGAGAGGGGGGGGGGGGGGGGGGGGGGCGCTTGGATACAACTATTATTAATAAGCTGTTGCTTGGATAAAGCTAATTGGGGGTCAAAAGTCAACGATAAAACTGTCTGGATATATATAAGAGTAATTAGAGCTAAATATAGATATTATGTCATAGTGATCTCATTTAGTAGCGGTAAGTAATATAAAAACTAATTAATATTAAAATAGAAATCAATGTATAAAGTAAAAGTAATACAGTTAATTAATTTAAAATAAAGTACAAATGAATAATTAATTTAAAATTAAATATAAATAAAAAAAGTAAAAATAAATACAATTAAATAAATTAAAATTAAATACAATAAATAAGAATTAATAAATAAAAGAGCTGTGGTGTCACTTATGACACCCTCTTGGGCCTCTAGGTGACAGTTAGACATCACTGACACCATTGCGCATCGGATTGATTAATTAGGATAATCAATTAAAAACCCTAATTAGGAGTCATAAGACACCTACTGTATTAGGGTTTAATTGTACTAATTAATTGATGACACCTGTCAATTAGGGTCTAATTAGCCTAATTAGGAGGTGTCACCCAGACAGTCTGGCACCAATGACACCCATAAGTGTCATTGGGTGTTACCCAGACAGTCTGGCGCCAGTCAGTGGGGTCTAACTGTCACCGAGCCGCCCAAGACTCTACTACTTATGAAACTTATGGTGAAATATTAGTGAGAGTAATGAACTGCTTGTGGATGATATCATGTTGTTGTATGATAATGTATTTGAATTATTGTAGAACTTGCGATGAGATTCATCTTCAAGTTGCTTTATTTCAGACGTTATTTTTTGGACTAAGGAGTTTATATTACTGTTAATATTATTGGTTGAGGAACGTTGATCTGCTTTCAGAGGAAATTGAAGCCTTGTTTTAAAATAAATGACACTTACACGCCTTCTGTATGCAGTACAAAAATCTTATCACCAAAATGAGCTTGAATTTTATTGATTAGAACGTAAGCGAAATTTGACTTTTCCTGCAAGTTCATCTACTCGAAGCCCTCGTAATTTACATATTTGTAGGAGTTCATCTTGCACCTCGACCGTCTGACACTCAACTACTCTTCTCCATCGTCCGGTATTCTTTGGATCTTTATTGGAACATTTCTCACCGCAAATAATGCAACTCCTGTTAAAATCAAAGTTTTCACTGGATCGCAACAGTTTAGGAGCTTTGATACCATCACCACTTCCACTTTGAGATGGCATATTTTCGCAATATTTTTCAATAAGAAATATCACAGAATTGTTCTAGAACAATAATTTACAAACACATTACACTAAATTTTTTATTTAAAAACAAATATTTATTTTTCTGGAACATTTTTAAAAACACAATATTACTTATTATTATGCGTTAAATTGCGATGCAATAAATTGTGTGTTTTTCCATATTTAAAAAGTAACAATTAATAATTCACAAATAAAGGCAAAAGAAAATATGATTTTTAAACTACTAGCTAGTACAAAAATACTAGCCCATTACAATACCCTTGTAAAATACTACCACATTTCCAAACGTAACTGTTTGATGTAAAACATCTCTTTGTAAAGAAAAAACGATATTTAAAATTTTGAAAAATGGCTATTTTTATTAAAAAGTGTAAAAAAATATTTTTTTCTAGAAAAAAGGTTATATTTAGTTAAATAGCTTAGCTTATATTAAAATATAGAATAGATCTAGAATATATTACTAGTTTTAGTAATATATTCTAGAACATTAAAAAAAAGTAGTAGAACATTAAAAAAAAGTTACTATAAATCCTGAAAAGTGAGCATATATAGGTACTAGGCCTATACTATAATGCCATTAGTTAGAGGCACTACTGGAGGAAGGGCGATCTATACAGACAACACACTTCCTCCTATATGACAATGATAATGGTTAAAACAAAAAATTACACACCATTCCCGTACCGGTAGTGTATTTTAAGTATTAATTTTCAGTGACAATTACTGCTTACTATTAAACTTACACTATAAAACTATTCTGGAACATCAGTTTCTATCACAATTGCTCTCAAAATGGCATTAACAAAATTCTTGTTGCTTTGAGCGAAAGTGTACACTTAAAATTCGAATAAAAAAAATTGCTCAAACTAATTGTTCCGGAAATCGCTCGATTTGGTATTGGGACAATACAAACTATCATTCAAAGAAATAAAATTGCGTCCATACACTACTTTAAGGTTGTTGTATTGTGACGGGATCAGAGGATCCCGACCAGTTTGGTTTATATACGCGTCCCCGCCGTGCGAATGAAAGAAAAGAGTTTGTCATTCTTCCAGTATTATTGATAAGATATATGTATATAAGATAGACAGAGTAATGACAGCACAGTATACCGGTAATGATAATGTGTATTGGTGATGGCGGTGACGGTCTTAAAGTGTCACCGTTCTGCAAACAATAATGTGACTGAGCAAACTACTGAATGTTATGGGCACCGACTGGTAATATATATCTAATCACCCTACATTGGCCCTATCACTCAGTGGATGCATGCCCCCCATTGGCTAGTAACCTAATTCTCGCCTCCCATCTCTCTGGGAGTGTTTCCCCCCCCCCCCCCCCCCCCGCTACTGTCACTTTCCCTCTCCCGGAGGTGTAACCTCTGACCCCCATTGTGTACGGCCCTTTGGGGTTTGTCGTCCCCGTTTATTGGGGGTGTGTTGTCCAATATTGCTTAAAGGCACCATTTCCCAACTTTATGGGGTGGTTAGCGGAATTGAATCTACTAACACTCCCCCCATGCTATCTTACCGGTGAAAAGATAGCATCAACCTCTAGTGCGCTTCAATTCCGCTGGAACCCGATCTACCATCAGGTGTGGGGTGGAGTTATTTTTCTTTTCGGAGCCGGCTTTCCAGGCCGCTCCCTATGGGTATGATGTTGCTACCCTCTCTTGGTGCAATTTCGTCTACCTTACACCAAGACATCTGACATCCCGTGTCGGGCCGATTGTGGGTTTCTCTCACACAATTTTTGTTTCCCTAACACTCTCTCCCCTCTAACTCCGCACTAACCGACTCTAACTTCCTCCACTCTAGCTCTCGGACCTTCTTGTCCCTCACTCTACTTCTCACTCCTCCCCCCCCCACACACTTGAATTTCATTCGCACTCTCTCCACGCGTTCTATACCACCTCTCGCTATCTCTCTTGCGTTCTCCTCTCATACTCTTCTCACATTCCTCTCATACTCCTCTCATACTCCTCACTCTTCACGCCTGTGGTCCCATCAAGTGCCCCTCCTACTCATATCCCGGTAGTGCCTATCTGCACGATTCTTATCCCGCAGGATACGAGCTTTCACAATAAATCCTGAACTTCGCCCTGTTGTTTAATGACCACGCACTTATCGGGTCCCACGCATGTGCGCTCATGTTAGTGGGAGCTGTCTAAGTCCCGTCCTGTTGCCCTAGTCAATTAGTCCCCAGTCCCAGTAGCTAATTGGAAAAAGGTTGTGCTTGACTACGGTACATACTGTATAATATATATGAATTACTATATAATTAATATAAGATTATAATTATTATTATTATATATATTATATTATATGCTTGTCTATATAACGCGTTTCATTTCTACTACTCACTACTCTCTCTCCGCCTTTCTCACCTGGCGACTTCTTCCAGTCGATTCCCCTCGAGTCTATCCGCTTCCGACTTCTCCCACCTCTGATATGTGTATCCACCTCCCCGTCTACTAGATGCCGGCTGTTGTATTACACCGACTTGCCCTTCAGCCCCGGGTGGTCTACCAGACCTTTGAAGGCCACCTTGAAGGCTCGTCTGTAGTTCGGAGGTGATCCTGATATTCTTAATTTTATTTTTATTCTTTGTTTTATCTCTATTTGCCTCTGTTCTGTGCTATTATCCTATCTACCTTTTCTACGATATATTGCACTCTCTACTCTCTTACTGCTAACTCTACTGACTCCACTAACTCTACTAACTCCCTGACTCTACTGACTTTCTAACTCTACTGACTCTCTGACTCTCTAACTCTACTGACTCTCTACCTTTACTAACTCTCTAACTGTACTTACTCTCTACCTCTACTAACTCTCTAACTCTACTGACTCTCTACCTCTACTAACTCTACTGACTCTCTACCTCTACTGACTCTACTAACTCTACTGACTCTACTAACTCTACTGACTCTCTACCTCTACTAACTCTACTAACTCTACTGACTCTCTACCTCTAACTAACGGTACTACGTACCCTCTTACTACTCACTATGTGATACCCTCAGCGCCCACAGGTTTCGCACTTTCCTTACTCCTTGGCAATAGCATGCGTACATACCCCCCTCACTTTGTGCCCTCTCTACTACTCTACTACCTGGCACCCTTTGTGCCCTCTCTACTACTCTACTACCTGGCACCCTATGTGCCCTCTCTACTACTCTACTACCTCTAACTCTCTAACTCTACTACCTGGCACCCTATGTGCCCGTCTCTACTACTCTACTACCTGGCATCCTATGTGCCCTCTCTACTACTCCACTACCTCTAAATCTACTACCTGGCACCCTATGTGCCCGTCTCTACTACTCTACTACCTGGCACCCTATGTGCCCGTCTCTACTACTCTACTACCTGGCACCCTAAGTGCCCGCCTCTACTACTCTACCTGGCACCCTCAACTATGGCTATGTATACATGCTCCCCCTCAATTCCGTACGTGACACCCTCAGTGCCGTCAAAGGTGCTCATACTTCCCGTACTTCATACAAGGTACTCCTACACCTAGGTGCTCATACTTCTCATATTTCATATAAGGTACTCCTACACCTAGGTGCTCATACATCTCATACTTCATACAAGGTACTCCTACACCTAGGTGTTCATATTTCTCATATTTCGTATGAGGTACTCCTACGCCTATGCATACACCTCGGCACATCCGTACCCTTTTCTGTCCAACCTACTGGACCACTCAACAATATATGGGCCACCCCTCCATCACGCATCTCTCCCATCTTTATCTACTTCCTCTACATCTATCTCTACATCTACTCCCTCTACTCTATCTACATCTTATCCCCTTTACGTCTCCTCGCCTGCATGTGATGCTCTGAGTGCCGGCAAAGTGGGTATGTTAAGTATGTGAACTACTACTAACTCTTACTAACTCTACTAACTCTCTACTAACTCTTACTAACTCAACTAACTCTACTACTAACTCTTACTAACTCAACTAACTCTACTACTAACTTCTTGTGCCCGGCACCTCTTGTGCCCGGCACCCACTCTAATTAACATACCCTGCTCGGGCATCAAACATGTCATCACGCCCGTGCCCTACTTAGTTCAATGCATTCCCGGTTCCCTTCTCATCTCTCCCATCTTTCTCCTCCAGCTCACCCCACTTGTTCTCTCTAGCTCACCCTACTTGTTTCCTCTAGCTCACCCTACTTGTTTCCTCTAGCTCATCCTACTTGTTCTTGGTTGTCTATACTGCGGATATTTGTAATGGGGGAATGTCACCCTGCCCCCCCCCCCCCCCACCGGTGTTATGTTTGGTACTGGGGTTGATGTTAATATATTGGGGCCCATCCATCTATCTGCAATATCCCCCTCAACCGGGTTATGTTATGTCCCTGGATATTATAGTCATGCTGCTGTGCTGGTACTGATATAGGCCTATCCACTTCTTGCCCACCTACCATCACGTACTCCGTGACTTCCGGATCTAATCCCGTCATTCGCGCTACCCTATCGCCTACACTATCTCTCCCAGCATGGCCTATAATAGTATGTGCAGTAAGGCCTACCGTATGTCCTGCAGTCTGCATGTGCCCTTCCGAACCGAAGTTTATTCTTCTTGAATCTCGAATCTTCCCGCAACTACCGTACCCTCGATCGGCAGCTATATTCCGTCGGGAAGTTTCTCTTCGATCCCCTCTTCTGTTCTCGTTCTCATATCGGTACGTCCTGTACCCCTCTCCTGGCGTGCGGTGCGTCTCCTCAGGGCGACGGCAATCTCCCGGAGTTCGACCCCACTGACTCCCTAACTCCATCTCTACTACCGACGGCTCGCTATCCATCCTCGCTCTCCGGTTGCTCCTAGCAACGACTCTTCTATTATCTTCACTTCTTCTCTCTTCGACCTCTCGGTTAAACTCTACTAATCTTCTTCTCTCTTCTGACTGTGATCGATGTCTCGTCGCTCGCCCTCTCGCGATGTTAACCTCTCCACTCGATTGCACGCCGTTGGGGACACTCGCAATCCCCCCAGCCACTCTCCATCGCCGGGCGCCGCGGCTCACCCAACCCGCCCCGCGCACTATCCGCCGACGCCTGTGGGGAATTCTCTGCCCCCCCCCCTCTCGTCACTAATCTCTCGTTGTGGGGCTCCTGTAGCCCCCCCCCCCCATCTCGCCGCTAATCTCTCGTTGTGGGGCTCCTGTAGCCCCCCCCCCCCCCCACTCGCCACCTATCACTTCACTATCTCTTACTTCACTTCTACACCCCTCTCTAGTCGACGCACTAACTCTACTGCGGCTATGTCTATTCACCCCCGCCTCTCCCTCTGTCACTATGTTGCCTGGCAGGCTCCCGTCGGGTTGACTCAACCCCGCCACTCCCTGCGCACTAACTACGTGGCCTACCAGGCTCTCATTGGGGTTTCTCACCCCCGTTACTCCCTGCCTACTGACTACGTGGCCTACCAGGCTCTCATTTGCCGGGCCACCTGGGTCCGACACGTTTATATTAATAGCACCATTACCAACACTATTTTCTAAATTATTTAAATTATTAGAATTATTTGAATTTGAAACGGGATTATTATTTAAATTATTTTGCGTATTTAAATTTAAATTATTATTTAAATTATTCGGACTACTTTGTACATTCATATTAGAATCGTTCGGATTTAAATTACTACTGTCAGGCAAAGTATTATTTCCTGAAATTAAAGTTTGATTAGGGTTATCTACTACGGTACTATTAATATTAACGTTCTCTAGGTATTATTATTACCCCCCCCCCCCCCCCCCCCACCCATATGGTTACACCAGTCTTGGGTCTGCCGTCCGGTCCCTGTAAGTGGGGTATTAACAAACGTTTTTCTCTCTCTATCCTCTCGTAGACTTTGCTCGGCCAACTCTGTCTCTCTCGCAACCCTCTCAAGCCACCTCGCCTCGCGCTCTTTGCGCTCGCTCGCCCTTCTCGCCTCATGCTCTTTACGCTCGCTTGCCCTTCTCGCCTCACGCTCTTTATGCTCACTCGCCCTTCTCGCCTCACGCTCTTTACGCTGACACGCCAGATCTATTTCTAACACCCTTCTTACTTTCGCGGAGGATGTAGCGGACTTATCGGTCGTGACGGAATCTCGTCGCCCCTCCATCCTGCTAACTTTCCCCCGCTCTCCGGGGTTTTCGTTGACCGACGAGACTGAATCCTCGGGGTTAACCTCGGATTCGCCCTCGTGCGGTCCCGCCCAACCCACTAACTTAACTCCCCTGGCATCCACTAAGTATGGCCCTATGTACACTACACCGGGCTCTATACCCCTAGATTGCCACAGTTCGAACAGTTCAGTGGCGATCTTTCTCACTCTCTCACCCGCCAACTCTCCTTGCCCAAAGCGGACTAGATAGTCAAAATGTTTGTTCGACTCACCTAGTCGCTGTTCTAGTTTCACCTGGTCTAGTCTTGCTCCTTCTTTGGCTTCCTTCAGTTGCCTCCTTGTCGCGTTGTAGACTCGTTGGAGCCGGTCGCTGACTCCGACGTCCTCGTCGCCGACGTCCCCTCTTTCTCTCCGTGTTCGGCGTCGTACCGGCGGCCCCACCGTCGCCGTTCCGGTGGGCCGTCCGTCACCCTCGGCCTGTGGCTGGCCGGCGACATTGGTACCTCGTGCGCTGTCGTGCGTCGACTCGTCTCTCCCTTCTCTCCACTCGCTCGTCCCTCGTTGTAGACGGCCCCCCTCCGCTTGGATTGCCGATCGTCTATCGTCGACGAATCCGGCCTCGTGGGTCGATACCGTCGCGCCGCAGCCTCGCGGATCGTTAGGTTATCGTCGTCCGGGGTCCACGGTGGTGTTGTCTCTTCTTCTTGACTCATCTCTTAACTCTGTTCTTCTCTGGTGGCTGGCAGTCACAATTTGGCAGTTCTTAGACTTTAAGACTGTGACGGGATCAGAGGATCCCGACCAGTTTGGTTTATATACGCGTCCCTGCTGTGCGAATGAAAGAAAAGAGTTTGTCGTTCATCCAGTATTATTGATAAGATATATGTATATAAGATAGACAGAGTAATGACAGCACAGTATACCGGTAATGATAATGTGTATTGGTGATGGTGGTGACAGTCTTAAAGTGTCACCGTTCTGCAAACAATAATGTGACTGAGCAAACTACTGAATGTTATGGGCACCGACCGGTAATATATATCTAATCACCCTACAGTGGCCCTATCACTCAGCGGATGCTTGCCTCCCATTGGCTAGTAACCTAATTCTCGCCTCACATCCTTCTGGGAGTGTTCCCCCCCCCCCCCCCCCCCCCGCTACTGTCACTTTCCCTCTCCCGGAGGTGTAACCTCTGACCCCCATTGTGTACGGCCCTTTGGGGTTTGTCGTCCCCGTTTATTGGGGGTGATACGAGGTTGATTGGTAATCAACCTCGTGTTGTCCAATATTGCTTAAAGGCACCGTTTCCCAACTTTATGGGGTGGTTAGCGGAATTGAATCCGCTAACATGTATTGGTTGAGTAAGGGCGTCTCCTGGACTACATTGCATTGTGTGGTTTGGGTTCTTTTGCTTCGAATAAGTGTGGTATGTGTTGTTTTACATACCTCTAACAGTTTTCAACTTATATGTTGTGAGGATTGTTCTGGTTTTCCATATCTCCTAAACGGACTGACATACAAGACTAGGATTTTAACATAAGATGTAGAACGCCATCTTGAGTAATTTTGGTGATTTTTCTTTTTTTTAATTGTGGTATGTGTTGTTCTGGCTCTATCATCAATGGTCACGATATTACGTTTATTTATAATTTGTTTTTTTTTGGAATAAGTTGATAATAGTGTTTTGTGGCGCAGGTTCGAATCCGACTAAATGCTGTAGAAATTTCGCACTGTTGTGTCACTGGGCAAGACACTTTATACATTAGTGCCTATGCCAACCCAGTGGTATAATGGGAACCTGGCTCCGCTGGTGTAATGATAATAAAAGCTCTTTGAGTGTGCCGAGCATAAAAAAGCGCTATATAAATAACCAATATCATTATTATTATAATGTACGTGTAATATACTGTAACATGTAATAAAGAATAATTACGAACATTTGAATGGTAGCTAATTCTCATCTTAACCAACATTATAGCCCCCTTTCACGGCGCTCGTACTTTGCCCCCCTTTCATGGCGCTCTTACTTTGCCCCCCTTTCACGGCGCTCTTACTTTGCCCCCCTTTTATGGCGCTCTTACTTTGCCCCCCTTTCACGGCGCTCTTACTTTGCCCTCCTTTCACGGCGCTCTTACTTTGCCCCCCTTTCATGGCGCACTTACTTTGCCCCCCTTTCACGGCGCTCTTACTTTGCCCGCATTTCACGGCGCTCTTACTTTGCCCCACTTTCACGGCGCACTTACTTTGCCCCCCTTTCACGGCGCTCTTACTTTGCCCCCTTTCACGGCGCTCTTACTTTGCCCCCCTTTCACGGCGCTCTTACTTTACCTCCCTTTGACGGCACTCTTACTTGAAGTCCCCCCCCCCACCCCCCCGACATTATAGCCCCCTTTCACGGCGCTCTTACTTGAAGACCCACCTCCCCCCGACATTATAGCCCCCTTTCACGGCGCTCTTACTTTGCCCCCCTTTCACGGCGCTCTTACTTTGCCCCCCTTTCACGGCGCTCTTACTTTGCCACCCCTTTCACGGTGCTCTTACTTTGCCCTCCTTTCACGGCGCTCTTACTTTGCCCCCCTTTCACGGCGCACTTACTTTGCCCCCCTTTCACGGCGCTCTTACTTTGCCCCCCTTTCACGGCGCTCTTACTTTGCCCCCCTTTCACGGCGCTCTTACTTTGCCCCCCTTTCACGGCGCTCTTACTTTGCCCCCCTTTCACGGCGCTCTTACTTTGCCCCCTTTCACGGCGCTCTTACTTTGCCCCCTTTCACGGCGCTCTTTGCCCCCCTTTCACGGCGCTCTTACTTTGCCCCCCTTTCACGGCGCTCTTACTTTGCCCCCTTTCACGGCGCTCTTACTTTGCCCCCTTTCACGGCACCCTTACTTTGCCCCCCCTTTCACGGCACTCTTACTTTGTCCCCTTTCACGGCGCTCTTACTTTGCCCCCCTTTCACGGCGCTCTTACTTTGCCCCCTTTCACGGCGCTCTTACTTTGCCCCCCTTTCACGGTGCTCTTACTTTGCCCCCCTTTCACGGCGCTCTTACTTTGCCCCCCCCCCCTTTCACGGCGCTCTTACTTTGCCCCCTTTCACGGCACTCTTTGCCCCCCTTTCACGGCGCTCTTACTTTGCCCCCCTTTCACGGCGCTCTTACTTTGCCCCCCTTTCACGGCACCCTTACTTTGCCCCCCTTTCACGGCGCTCTTACTTTGCCCCCCTTTCACGGCGCTCTTACTTTGCCCCCCTTTCACGGCGCTCTTACTTTGCCCCCCTTTCACGGCGCTCTTACTTTGCCCCCCTTTCATGGCGCTGTTACTTTGCCCCCCTTTCACGGCGCTCTTACTTTGCCCCCCTTTCACGGCGCTCTTACTTTGCCCCCCTTTCACGGCGCCCTTACTTTGCCCCCTTTCACGGCGCTCTTACTTCCCCCCCCCCTTTCACGGCGCTCTTACTTTGCCCCCCTTTCATGGCGCCCTTACTTTGCCCCCTTTCACGGCGCTCTTTGCCCCCCTTTCATGGCGCTCTTACTTTGCCCCCCTTTCATGGCGCTATTACTTTGCCCCCCTTTCACGGCGCCCTTACTTTGCCCCCTTTCACGGCGCTCTTACTTTGCCCCCTTTCACGGCACTCTTACTTTGCCCCCTTTTCACGGCGCTCTTACTTTGTCCCCTTTCACGGCGCCCTTACTTTGCCCCCCTTTCACGACGCTCTTACTTTGCCCCCTTTCACGGCGCTCTTACTTTGCCCCCCTTTCACGGCGCTCTTACTTTGCCCCCCTTTCACGGCGCTCTTACTTTGCCCCCCCTTTCACGGCGCTCTTACTTTGCCCCCCTTTCACGGCGCCCTTACTTTGCCCCCTTTCACGGCGCTCTTACTTTAAGTCCCCAAAATATACTAAAATATAATTATTGTAGGTTCGAGAATGGAATGTATACGGATATAATACCTGAAGCAAATTAATCTGTATAAATACAGTACAAAGGTTCCACCTTGGTGTAGGCCTAGTATCAATGGTTGCATTGCATTCGAATTCACTCTCTTTGAACTTTGAATATATTTAAACATCATCAACAGGGCGTGGGAAGAACAGATGGGGGGGGGGAGGGGAGGGGGGGGGGGGGGGAGGAACTAGACCCAATAAAAATTCATCCCTCTCCAGGGAGAATTCGACGCAAATAACAGCTGATTATTCTCAAAAATAAAACTGAAACCTGTTCTATTGTGCTTAGTTTATTGTTTTGGTTAAAATAACGTGCCACTATAACCTGCTCCTTTCCCTAAATTGATAATTTAACATTGAGGCGGGATATTAATTCGCCAAGGCAGGTTTTGTGTCCAGTTTCCCCCAACTGTTCCAGAAAAAAAGAAAACACAAAATATAGAATAATTGCAAACGCTTTAGATCAATGGGTATAAAGGTCAATGGGTACAACGAGTCAAAGGGAACAAAACAAAATTTCTTAGATTAAGACTTAGGGTAACCAGCGAGTTTCATATAGTATAAAAATCAATGTTGTTCACTTTGTTCTGTTTTACCCTTTCTATATCATTTGTACCCTTTGACGTGGTTTTTGTACCCTTTGACATGGCTGTTGTTCACTTTGACCTGTTGTTTGACTTGACTTCTGTTTGACCATTTGTGTATGTACTCTGTTGTACTCTTTGACTCGATGTACCCATTGACTCGGAATCAAATTGCACGCTGTTATTGTAGTGTTGTTTAGTTCTTGGGGGACCGCACTATGCCTAATTCCTGGTCTAACGGCCAAAGAAAGCTTTACTTTAACGCCTAATTTTTAGGCCAAGTTGCGTAACGTTCTTATGGCTGTTGTAGCCAGTAGTGGCCGCATTGTTCCTTAGCAAACATACTGGAACATTGAAATTAAAAATATTTCCCTACACAGTACCGGTATATTATATAGAGATTTATAAAATTATTTTCTAAGTGTAATACAATTGTTAAACAACTCGAAAAAATAGGGTACGAGAGATATTACGATATAGGACGAGACAGTATATTATATAGAGATTTATAAAATTATTTTCTAAGTGACAATTGTTAAACAACTCGAAAAAATAGGGTACGAGAGATACGAAAAATATACAATTTTTTTTCGTATTTCGAAAATCAATTTTCGTATCGCATCGTTTTTTTCTAAAAATAGCATTCGTATCGCATGCTATCATGAGAAATTGGTTCGTATCGTAGCCTATCGTATTGTATCCTGTCACTGAAAGGTAAACCATCAATTACTTTCATTTTTCAACCAATATGTATCATGTACCAGCGCATCGGATGGCCTAACCTTAGGCAGGCTAAGCCAATGTCCAGTTGAAACATGGTAGATCTTTGGCAAACTTATTAACATATCCCCCAGCCCCATGCAATGCCGAATGCCGCCAGTGGAGAGTTCTGCTACAGTATAAGAGGGGTTATTCAAATACAATATTGAGGACTGTAATCGTCTAATTCTTATAAGTAGGCATAATACATTTCCAAATAACATACAACAAAAACTTCTGTACTGGTACTCTACGCACAGATTATAAATTTAATTAATATAAAAAATGTCCAAACGGCAAATCTTCATGTAAAATCTCGAATTGTAATTAGTTCGTTAACTTTTCATAACGAAAATATAAAATTAAGGTAATATCAGTGCCTTCCGGTCATAGGGGCGTATATCAATACTACAGTTTAATTTAATAATAAAGTAAACCATTATATACTTCTAACGGTATTATAATAAACTGACCTAAATGCTGTAATCTTCGCAGTCAATTAACTATTTAGTACGCAGTACTACTGTAACCGGGCTTGAACCAACTTTTAGTTCAAAAAAATTGAACAGTCAAAATGAATGTTTCACGTGATTCATATCAACATTCTAACTTAAAAAAACCAAATTAAAAAAAAAACGGTCGATTACTTTTTGAAATAATTTAAAAAAACTGTTTTTGACCAAAAATAGCACTTTGACTCCAAATTTTAAAATATAAAAATGCAAAAGATAAAATTGAACGGTGAAAAAGAATATCTTACCTGGTTAATATGGTCATTCTAACTACAAAAAATGAAATTAAAAAATTAACGGTCGATTACTTTTTAAAAAATTGAAAAATGAACTTTTGACCAAAAATAGCATATTTAGCACCAAATTTTCAAATATATGAAAATCAATAATTACAATGATATAGGTATTTATTCTTTTTCCACAAAGGTTTTCATGACAAGGCGAAAATAATGGTAATATTTTCCAGAAGAATTTGTGATATGGTATGCTATTTTTCAGTGGGTGCCAAAAATTGGGTATGGTCTGTGCAATGTGCAGCACCAAATTTTCAAATATGGAAATCAATAATTATTACCTTATACTGTAGGTACTCAAATCGTTAAAAGGGACCAAAAATGTTCATTGTTTATATGTTTATATATATTTATGTTTATATTAATTTTATTATGAACTTCAATAAGAAAGGATAGGTAATTTTTATATTGACATTTTGGTGCTATACAACAATAATAAACAGTTATCAAATAGTGCTTCTGAAATTTAATAATTTAAATTATTGTGCAGCAGAGTTTACACCAAATTTTTTGCACCCACTAAAAAATTGCATACCATTGCTTGAAAATATTACCATTCCACTCGACTTACATGAAAACCCTGGAGGAAATATGGAAAATTAATATAAGATTATAATAATTACTGATTTTCATCTTTGAAAATTTGGTGCTACACAATGCGTACCCAATTTTTCGCACCCACTGAAAAATAGCATACCATATCACCAAGTCTTTTGGAAAATATTACCATTATACTCGCCTTACATGAAAACCTTTGTGGAAAAAGAATAAATATATATAAGATAATAATTATTGATTTTCATCTTTGAAAATTTGGTGCTACACAGTGCGTACCCAATTTTTGGCACCCACTGAAAAATAGCATACCATATTTCCAAGTCTTTTGGAATTATTACCATTATACTCGCCTTACTTGAAAACCTTCTTGGAAAAAGAATAAATACATATAAGATAATAATTATTGATTTTCATCTATGAAAATTTGGTGCTACACAGTGCGTACCCAATTTTTCGCACCCACTGAAAAATAGCATACCATATCACCAAGTCTTTTGGAAAATATTACTATTATACTCGCCTTACATGAAAACCTTTGTGGAAAAAGAATAAATACCTATATGATTGTAATTATTGATTTTCATATTTGAAAACTTAGTGCTACAGTAAATATGCTATTTTTGGTCAAAAGTTATTTTTTTCAATTTTTTAAAAAGCAATCGACTGTAAATTCTTTAATTTGATTTTTTGTAGTTAGAATGACCATATTAACCAGATGAGATACTCTTTTTCACCGTTCAATTTTAGCTTTTGCATTTTTATATTTGAAAATTTGGTGTCAAAGTGCTATATTTTTGGTCAAAAATGGTTTTTTTCAATTATTTCAAAAAGTAATCGACCGTTTTTTTTTAAATTTGGTTTTTTTAAGTCAGAATGTTGATATGAATCACGTGAGACATTCATTTTGACCGTTCAATTTTTTCGAACTAAAAGTTGGTTCAAGCCCGGTGTGAGGCAGTATAGTACCATGGAATACTAAATATACAGTCGGGGTCTCAAAGTGCATCTGTTCTTTGAGATTTTCTCAAAGTTTTTCTAAAAGTGTCTAAAAGTCATTACATTACTCCCAACGGCCGCTTTGAATTCTTGTAGACACTTTTAGTTGGGAATCTCAAAGTGATTTCCTGCGTTTAGGCACTTTGAATTCTTTGAATTCTTTGAGAAATGTCACTTTGAGGTAGTTTGCGGCACTTTTAATTCTTTGAGAAAATAAACTCCGAGGTATTCCTGATTGACAGCTCGTGGTAAGTTAACTGAGAGGCAGAGGCATTCTCGGGGAACAATATTATGCGGGCAACAAAGTGATACTTGTGTGTTGGCCAGTTGTTGCATAGAAGCTATATTCCCATTAATTTATCAAATTGAGGTTCCTGAGGTCATTACAGGATGGGTTTTCGGTCGCAAGTACAAATTGAATTTACGGCACCCTAAAGTCTTTCTAAAAAACATTCATTCAAATAATACATGAAACATAATTGTGAAACAAGATTAATGCTTGACAAGATTGATTATTTTAATAACATAATACAATATCAGATTAACAATTAATATAAGAGAAACTGCACTGTAGTTTCTCTGTGTATACGCAGTTTCATTATAATGACCTAAAGAAGCCCTGTTGGGAGAAAGCTTGTAATAACATTTGTTATTCATTTCATTAGTCACCTCAGGTCAAACCGTACTACCTTAACTGTTTAATTAATATGATAACTATGTTGACGAGAGCGCGAGAATTCCTTCTTAAAAACTAAGAAAGGCTTTCGACTTTCAAGTACGATAGAACGGCTACACTCTTGTGTTGTTTTAGCTTAATAGAGATATTAAAATATCCCCTGCCGCTGGCGTTTATATTTGAGCATATTTTAAATGTTTGCCTCATATTCAATTGATGTGTACCGCCTTCTGGCAAAGCGGCACCCAGTTTAAACTATCAATCACAGCTAGTGAGTAGCGACCCACGGTCGGCGACCTTCAAACAAACAGGTGCAGAGTCGGAAAGAACTGTCACATGCTTTGCTTGGCTTGTGGTACCATTTGATTACATAATAGATTTTGGCAGACTGGGCGGTCGCTCTGACCATATGCATTGCGCACCAACAATGCCTAAAACATCTATGGGAACAGCCAATTAGTGCGCTTGAATCATTTATCTTTATTCCTGCCTCTATCGTTATTCTTTACTTTGTATAACACAATTTACAGTGCGGCAAAGTATGGCTGGTTGACCATTGAAATGCATTGGTAAAGGTATTCGGCGTTCACGTGGGCTAAACAAATTTAAACAGTACAGTTTTAGCACTATACATTAATATAGATAGGGCAACAGACAAACTGTCTATGACACAAATACCAACACATTCCGATAGCCCGCAATTACGGCGTCTCTAAAGAGCCCAAATATAAATTAATAAAATCCTCTATGAAACAATAAAAATTCCTACAAAAAATACTGCTGTATTAAATATTAGTTACTGCAGTAACATATAACAATTACTGCAGTAACAAATATTTATTACTGCAGTAATAAATATTTATTACTGCAGTAATAAATATTTATTACTGCAGTAACAAATATTTATTACTGCAGTAACAAATATTTATTACTGCAATAATCAATATTAATAAATTAATAAATAATTGAATAAAAATTAATACTGCAGTAATCAATATTAATAAATAATTGAATAAAAATTTCTACTGCAGTAACAAATTATTTGTTACTGCAGAAAAATACAATTTTTTATTACTGCAGCAAGTTTAATTCTTACTTTCAGTAACAAATATTTATTACTGCAGTATTTTTTGGAGGCATCTTTATTGTTTCATAGAGGTT
>JAUCBJ010005775.1:0-62962 GCA_032718475.1 Nemertoderma westbladi | reverse complement strand
TAAACAAAATACACTATAAGAAATGTCTACTATTAACTATTATATAATACATCTTGTTAAGTAATCCAGAAATTTAACAATAAAACAACATATTATATTGTGTATGATGTACCTTTATCTCACTTCGGTCACTCGTTTCAATATTTCACTCGCTCGCTTCGCTCATTCGTGTAAATATTGACATCGGGACCGGCGTGAGATAAAGTCCTGCATTATACACAATATAATAAATAGTTATTATTACTTATGAGAAAAAAGTATAACTTTTTTATTTTCATTTTTTGCATTTGCATTTTATTTTCACAGCGTCAGTGAGGTTAATTGACTTTCATTGAACTATTTACTCTTATTAATTATCACTTTCGTTTTATAACTATCAAACTAAAAATAATATTACGTTACCGAATTTCCCTGTACTTTAATACTTTACTAGACTTTATTTCCCGCTAACTGTATTCTTTATTCCTTTAGTTGGTATTCAATGCTAGAAAGGGATATGTTCCAGTTGGCGCCTCTAGGTGGTGTTCCAGAAAGAAGCTAGTTCCCTTCTCATTCGCTAAGAGGCGCAATGGATTTCTGAGAAATCCGTCATCTTTGTTGGCGAAATATTCAGGTTGGTTTACATTTATACACCATGTCCACCTGACCCCCCCCCTCCCCCCCCCCCCCCCCCCCCCCCCCGGTGCCTGTGCCTTGAATGCTGCAGGGTGCCCGCCTATCACCCTGTATAGGAACGATGTTTGAAATTCGCTGTAAGTTAAATAAGATATGTGTAAACGATCTTGTCCTGTTGTATCTTCCAATTTTACTGACCTAGATGAGTGTTTTAGCGCCCTAAAACTACACCCTGGTACGATTTAATCATTGTGTATTATTATTCTCATGGGTTCCAAAGAGTTCAAACAGAATCATTTTTTTTCATATATTTATTATATTTAATATTCTCTAGCCCAACCAAGGCTTTTATCCTTGACTCGTTGATTAATGGCAAGAATGGTAGGGTTTACTGTGGAAGATCACCCATGGTGGTGAACAGGCATTCCTTAAGGAAACAGAGTGGAAGGGTTTACTGTGGAAGATCACCCATGGTGGTGAACAGGCATTCCTTAAGGAAACAGAGTTGAAGGGTTTACTGTGGAAGATCACCCATGGTGTTGAACAGACATTCCTTTAGGAAACAGAGTGGAAGAGTTTACTGTGGAAGATCACCCATGGTGGTGAACAGGCATTCCTTTAGGAAACAGAGTGGAAGGGTTTACTGTGGAAGATCACCCATGGTGTTGAACAGACATTCCTTTAGGAAACAGAGTGGAAGAGTTTACTGTGGAAGATCACCCATGGTGGTGAACAGGCATTCCTTTATAGGAAACAGAGGGAAGGGTTTACTGTGGAAGATCACCCATGGTGGTGAACAGGCTTCCTTTGGGAAACAGAGAGGAAGGGTTTACTGTGTAAGATCAACCCATGGTGGTGAACAGGCACTCCTTTAGGAAACATAGTGGAAAGGTTTACTGTGGAAGATCACCCATGGTGGTGAACAGGCATTCCTTAAGGAAACAGAGTGGAAGGGTTTACTGTGGAAGATCACCCATGGTGTTGAACAGACATTCCTTTAGGAAACAGAGTGGAAGAGTTTACTGTGGAAGATCACCCATGGTGGTGAACAGGCATTCCTTTATAGGAAACAGAGGGAAGGGTTTACTGTGGAAGATCACCCATGGTGGTGAACAGGCATTCCTTTAGGAAACAGAGTGGAAGGGTTTACTGTGGAAGATCACCCATGGTGGTGAACAGGAATTCCTTTAGGAAACAGAGTGGAAGGGTTTACTGTGGGAGATTACCCATGTTGGTGAAAAGGTATTCCTTTAGGAAACAGAGTGAAAGGGTTTACTGTGGAAGATCACCCATGGTGGTGAACAGGCATTCCTTTAGGAAACAGAGTGGAAGGGTTTACTGTGGAGGATCACTCATGGTGGTGAACAGGCACTCCTATAGGAAACAGAGTGGAAGGGTTTACTGTGGAAGATCACCCATGGTGGTGAACAGGCATTCCTTTAGGAAACAGAGTGGGAGGGTTTACTGTGGAAGATCACCCATGGTTGTGAACAGGCATTCCTATAGGAAACAGAGTGGAAGGGTTTACTGTGGAAGATCACCCATGGTGGTGAACAGGCATTCCTTTATGAAACAGAGTGGAAGGGTTTACTGTGGAAGATCACCCATTGTGGTGAACAGGCATTCCTTTATAGGAAACAGAGTGGAAGGGTTTACTGTGGAAGATCACCCATGGTGGTGAACAGGCATTCCTTAAGGAAACAGAGTGGAAGGGTTTACTGTGGAAGATCACCCATGGTGGTGAACAGGCATTCCTTTATAGGAAACAGAGTGGAAGGGTTTACTGTGGAAGATCACCCATGGTGGTGAACAGGCATTCCTTTAGGAAACAGAGTGGATGGGTTTACTGTGGAAGATCACCAATGGTGGTGAACAGGCATTCCTTTAGGAAACAGAGTGGAAGGGTTTACTGTGGAAGATCACCCATGGTGGTGAACAGGCATTCCTTTAGGAAACAGAGAGGAAGGGTTTACTGTGGAAGATCACCCATGGTGGTGAACAGGCATTCCTTTAGGAAACAGAGTGGATGGGTTTACTGTGGAAGATCACCCATGGTGGTGAACAGGCATTCCTTAAGGAAACAGAGTGGAAGGGTTTACTGTGGAAGATCACCTATGGTGGTGAACAGGCATTCCTTTAGGAAACAGAGTGGATGGGTTTACTGTGGAAGATCACCAATGGTGGTGAACAGGCATTTCTTTAGGAAACATAGTGGAAGGGTTTACTGTGGAAGATCACTCATGGTGGTGTACAGGCATTCCTTTAGGAAACATGTGGAAGGGTTTACTGTGGAAGATCACTCATGGTGGTGTACAGGCATTCCTTTAGGAAACATAGTGGAAGGGTTTACTGTGGAAGATCACCTATGGTGGTGAACAGGCATTCCTTTAGGAAACAGAGTGGAAGGGTTTACTGTGGAAGATCACCTATGGTGGTGAACAGGCATTCCTTTAGGAAACAGAGTGGAAGGGTTTACTGTGGAAGATCACTCATGGTGGTGTACAGGCATTCCTTTAGGAAACAGAGTGGAAGGGTTTACTGTGGAAGATCACCTATGGTGGTGAACAGGCATTCCTTTAGGAAACGGAGTGGAAGGATTTACTGTGGAAGATCACTCATGGTGGTGTACAGGCATTCCTTTAGGAAACAGTGTGGAAGGATTTACTGTGGAAGATCACTCATGGTGGTGTACAGGCATTCCTTAAGGAAACAGAGTGGAAGGGTTTACTGTGGAAGATCACCTATGGTGGTGAACAGGCATTCCTTTAGGAAACAGAGTGGAAGGGTTTACTGTGGAAGTTCACCCATGGTGGTGAACAGGCATTCCTTAAGGAAACAGAGTGGAAGGGTTTACTGTGGAAGATCACCTATGGTGGTGAACAGGCATTCCTTTAGGAAACAGAGTGGAAGGGTTTACTGTGGAAGTTCATCCATGGTGGTGAACAGGCATTCCTTAAGGAAACAGAGTGGAAGGGTTTACTGTGGAAGATCACTCATGGTGGTGAACAGGCATTCCTTTAGAAAACAGAGTGGAAGGATTTATGGTGGAAGATCACCTATGGTGGTGAACAGGCATTCCTTTAGGAAACAGAGTGGAAGGGTTTACTGTGGAAGTTCACCCATGGTGGTGAACAGGCATTCCTTTAGGAAACAGAGTGGAAGGGTTTACTGTGGAAGATCACCTATGGTGGTGAACAGGCATTCCTTTAGGAAACAGAGTGGAAGGGTTTACTGTGGAAGATCACCTATGGTGGTGAACAGGCATTCCTTTAGGAAACAGAGTGGAAGGGTTTACTGTGGAAGATCACTCATGGTGGTGTACAGGCATTCCTTTAGGAAACAGAGTGGAAGGGTTTACTGTGGAAGATCACCTATGGTGGTGAACAGGCATTCCTTTAGGAAACGGAGTGGAAGGATTTACTGTGGAAGATCACTCATGGTGGTGTACAGGCATTCCTTTAGGAAACAGTGTGGAAGGATTTACTGTGGAAGATCACTCATGGTGGTGTACAGGCATTCCTTAAGGAAACAGAGTGGAAGGGTTTACTGTGGAAGATCACCTATGGTGGTGAACAGGCATACCTTTAGGAAACAGAGTGGAAGGGTTTACTGTGGAAGTTCACCCATGGTGGTGAACAGGCATTTCTTAAGGAAACAGAGTGGAAGGGTTTACTGTGGAAGATCACCTATGGTGGTGAACAGGCATTCCTTTAGGAAACAGAGTGGAAGGGTTTACTGTGGAAGTTCACCCATGGTGGTGAACAGGCATTCCTTAAGGAAACAGAGTGGAAGGGTTTACTGTGGAAGATCACTCATGGTGGTGAACAGGCATTCCTTTAGAAAACAGAGTGGAAGGATTTATGGTGGAAGATCACCTATGGTGGTGAACAGGCATTCCTTTAGGAAACAGAGTGGAAGGGTTTACTGTGGAAGTTCACCCATGGTGGTGAACAGGCATTCCTTAAGGAAACAGAGTGGAAGGGTTTACTGTGGAAGATCACTCATGGTGGTGAACAGGCATTCCTTTAGAAAACAGAGTGGAAGGATTTATGGTGGAAGATCACTCATGGTGGTGAACAGGCATTCCTTAAGGAAACAGAGTGGAAGGGTTTACTGTGGAAGATCACTCATGGTGGTGAACAGGCATTCCTTTAGAAAACAGAGTGGAAGGATTTATGGTGGAAGATCACTCATGGTGGTGAACAGGCATTCCTTAAGGAAACAGAGTGGAAGGGTTTACTGTGGAAGATCACTCATGGTGGTGAACAGGCATTCCTTTAGGAAACAGAGTGGAAGGGTTTACTGTGGAAGATCACCCATGGTGGTGGACAGGCATTCCTTGGTATAATGAGCATAAATTATTCTTCATTCTAATTGTATTCGGATTTTGTATAAATTCATATTCATATTTTTTAGGTAATTGTAAGACTTTGCGACGGCGAAAGGAACTACAAGCGGTTGTGCTGCCTCCTCAGGCTGACCAATCAGTGGAGTTTCCTCTCACACAGTCAACCAATCAGGGTGCGGCGTCGTGTTTGCCAACATATTTATTGGATAATGGATCTGGCGCATCCTATTGGAGAATGTTAGTTTAATTACCCCACTATTTACTAATAATTTATAATAATTATATAATAATAATATTTAGTGGTGCCACAAAAACATCTGGACTTAATAAATATATGTTTTAATAACTTTTATTTAAGTTAAATATCTTCAGATTTGCTGTTGTCTGCGTCAGCTGATTTCTTATTATGGCATGTAACGAGCAAGGTCTAGTCATTCCATAGTTATGACCTTGCATACCCCTACGGTACCGGTACTCTACTGCAGCTCAATACCGGTATCAATAATAGAGCAGTTTACTTAAAAATTAATTACAGAATTATACTGAAGTACCGGTACTAACTGCGATGCCTATCTGATCTGTGATATCAACTGTCGTAAAGATGCAAATTAACTAAATAGTATCAGAATTTTAATACTCTAGCCAACTTTTTAAATAACCTACTCTTTCATCTAAGTACTCATTTATTTGAATTGTAAACGAGACATTTTATTGTTTTGGTTAGAAAATACTGCTCCTTCCACTCAATTGGTAACGAGATATTTAATTGTTTTGGTTAGTAGTAATGACTGATTTCACCATCATGTCAAAAACGGATATGAACATCATTCAGCAGACAAAAGGTCATGCAAAAATTCATTAAAAAAACTCACAAAAAAGTCAATGAAAAGACCATAAAAATTTACTGTAATTTTCAATCTTTGTAGCTTCATTTTCATATTCTGTCACAATATAATATTATATTTTATTAAAAATTTTCACAGGGAAACAATTTGTTGCGGCGAGATATTCAAAGGAAAGTTCGGAGAAGTTCTTGTGGCTCCCCAATTACTGAAACCTTGTACGTGTTCCCGTAGTCGTCATGTATATACCCCACCGACACCCTCAACTGACCAATCAGATACGAGAAGTACAAAAGAATCTCCATTCACTGACCAATCACCGTCTAGTATTAGCACGCCACCACAAAATAATCTACTGAATACGATTAGCCAATGAAAATTCGTTTATCCCTCTCTTGCTGTTAATGTTGCGACATCTAACGTCCAAAGAAAGATTCCATTAGGTGATGAAGTTTCTTCTAAGAAACACTAGATGTCTCTCGTTAGTATTTACCCTAATTTGTTCTATAATAAGCCGGTTTATTGTCTGTTGTCCGGTTTATTGTCTAGGTTGTGTTTGTTAGTTTATATAAATTGTTCACCGCCTTACAGACGATACTTTACATTTTTGCTTCCACAACCTGTCCGTTTTGATTGACTGCTATATACAGGTGCTTGTGTCTATGTTTGTTATTTGTCTGTTTTTTGTTACATGTTATTATTTTTGTGTTACTTTAGCAGTTTTATTATTCTCGGATATCTTGATGTGTTGATAAATTTTAAGCTATTTTTGTAACTATTTTTACGTAATGTAGTCTGTCCTTTGTTTTCTGGGGTCTGTGAATAATATACACAAATGTAGTCGGGTTATTATTATCATAATCGAAATTTCGAGATTTTTCAAGCTAATAGTTTCAGTTCTATTAGTATGTTGAGAAATTGGGTTTTACTTCTGTAATTTGTATATGATTCATATAGTATTGTGTGTTTGGTTGACTTTCAACCTATTAGCGAGAAATAAGGAGTTTGATTTATTAATTTAATATTATTGTATTTATTTGTAATTATTGACAAAACATTGCCATAGTTTATGCCTTACACTGCCAGGTACCCTAAATATTGAACTAAACTAAAACTTAACTGCCATAAAGCCAGTACTCACATAGTCAGTTAGTCGCAGCACAATAAATTACGTCGATAAAGCTTATTTTGCTCCGGCGGCATAAATATTTTTACGTAATTCCGAATAAAATGTTTTTCATTAATTTTTTGCATTTCTCAATATTTAGCAGTTTTTTTTACCAAGAAATTTCTTGGTTATTTTATATTTTTTTTATTGTGAATTTTGTAACAGCTTATAATTTATCCTTTCGCCTTTTTAAAGTTTCCCTTTTGAGGAAATAGGCGCCCCCTTTACCCCCCCCCCCCCCTTTCATGTCCCCATCGCCTCCCTCGCCCCCATCCCTCTATTGTCACCCACATCCCTTACACGCTATCCCTCCCTTCCCTTGTCTCCCTCCCCTACCACATTGTCAACCCTTCCCCCCATTCCCCTACCCCATTGTCAACCCTTCCCCCCACTCCCCTTCCCCATTGTCAACCCTTTTCCCCACTCCCCTACCCCATTGTCAACCCTTCCCCCCCCCCACTCCCCTACCCCATTGTCAACCCTTCCCCCCACTCCTCTACCCCATTGTCAACCCTTCCCCCCCACTCCCCTACCCCATTGTCAACCCTTCCCCCCACTCCCTTACCACATTGTCAACCCTTCCCCCCCACTCCCCTACCCCATTGTCAACCCTTCCCCCCACTCCCCTACCACATTGTCAACCCTTCCCCCACTCCCCTACCCCATTGTCAACCCTTCCCCCCACTCCCCTACCACATTGTCATCCCTTCCCCCCACTCCCCTACCTCATTGTCAACCCTTCCCCCCACTCCCCTACCCCATTGTCAACCCTTCCCCCCACTCCCCTACCACATTGTCAACCCTTCCCCCCCACTCCCCTACCACATTGTCAACCCTTCTCCCTACTCCCCTACCCCATCGTCAACCCTTCCCCCCACTCCCCTACCCCATTGTCAACCCTTCCCCCCACTCCCCTACCCCATCGTCAACACTTCCCCCCACTCCCCTACCCCATTGTCAACCCTTCCCCCCACTCCCCTACCCCATTGTCAACCCTTCCCCCCACTCCCCTACCCCATTGTCAACCCTTCCCCCCCACTCCCCTACCCCATTGTCAACCCTTCCCCCCACTCCCCTACCACATTGTCAACCCTTCCCCCCACTCCCCTACCCCATTGTCAACCCTTCCCCCCACTCCCCTACCACATTGTCAACCCTTCTCCCTACTCCCCTACCCCATCGTCAACCCTTCCCCCCACTCCCCTATCCCATTGTCAACCCTTCCCCCCCACTCCCCTACCCCATTGTCAACCCTTCCCCCCACTCCCCTACCACATTGTCAACCCTTCTCCCTATTCCCCTACCCCATCGTCAACCCTTCCCCCCACTCCCCTACCCCATTGTCAACCCTTCCCCCCACTCCCCTACCACATTGTCAACCCTTCCCCCCCACTCCCCTACCCCATTGTCAACCCTTCCCCCCACTCCCCTACCACATTGTCAACCCTTCTCCCTACTCCCCTACCCCATCGTCAACCCTTCCCCCCACTCCCCTATCCCATTGTCAACCCTTCCCCCCCACTCCCCTACCCCATTGTCAACCCTTCCTCCCACTCCCCTACCACATTGTCAACCCTTCTCCCTATTCCCCTACCCCATCGTCAACCCTTCCCCCCACTCCCCTACCCCATTGTCAACCCTTCCCCCCACTCCCCTACCACATTGTCAACCCTTCTCCCTATTCCCCTACCCCATCGTCAACCCTTCCCCCCACTCCCCTACCCCATTGTCAACCCTTCCCCACTCCCCTACCCCATTGTCAACCCTTCCCCCCCCCACTCCCCTACCCCATCGTCAACCCTTCCCCCCACTCCCCTACCCCATTGTCAACCCTTCCCCCCACTCCCCTACCCCATTGTCAACCCTTCCCCCCACTCCCCTACCACATTGTCAACCCTTCTCCCTACTCCCCTACCCCATCGTCAACCCTTCCCCCCACTCCCCTACCCCATTGTCAACCCTTCCCCCCACTCCCCTACCACATTGTCAACCCTTCTCCCTATTCCCCTACCCCATCGTCAACCCTTCCCCCCACTCCCCTACCCCATTGTCAACCCTTCCCCCACTCCCCTACCCCATTGTCAACCCTTCCCCCCCCCACTCCCCTACCCCATCGTCAACCCTTCCCCCCACTCCCCTACCCCATTGTCAACCCTTCCCCCCACTCCCCTACCCCATTGTCAACCCTTCCCCCCACTCCCCTACCACATTGTCAACCCTTCTCCCTATTCCCCTACCCCATCGTCAACCCTTCCCCCCACTCCCCTACCCCATTGTCAACCCTTCCCCCACTCCCCTACCCCATTGTCAACCCTTCCCCCCCCCACTCCCCTACCCCATCGTCAACCCTTCCCCCCACTCCCCTACCCCATTGTCAACCCTTCCCCCCACTCCCCTACCCCATTGTCAACCCTTCCCCCCACTCCCCTACCACATTGTCAACCCTTCTCCCTACTCCCCTACCCCATCGTCAACCCTTCCCCCCACTCCCCTATCCCATTGTCAACCCTTCCCCCCACTCCCCTACCACATTGTCAACCCTTCCCCCCCACTCCCCTACCCCATTGTCAACCCTTCCCCCCACTCACCTACCCCATTGTCAACCCTTCCCCCCACTCCCCTACCCCATTGTCAACCCTTCCCCCCATTCCCCTACCCCATTGTCAACCCTTCCCCCCACTCCCCTACCCCATTGTCAACCCTTCCCCCCACTCCCCTACCCCATTGTCAACCCTTCCCCCACTCCCCTACCCCATTGTCAACCCTTCCCCCCCCCACTCCCCTACCCCATCGTCAACCCTTCCCCCCACTCCCCTACCCCATTGTCAACCCTTCCCCCCACTCACCTACCCCATTGTCAACCCTTCCCCCCACTCCCCTACCCCATTGTCAACCCTTCCCCCCATTCCCCTACCCCATTGTCAACCCTTCCCTTGTGAACTCGTGCCAATGTTGCTTCCCATTCAATCAACATTATAACAATTACAGTGCCAAACTGTCTGGGTGGAGATTGTATGTAACCCCAGGTCGTCTTTATAAAGGCGGATAGAGACTTATAGTTAGTTACCATAGCAACAAGTACTATCCTGACAACGAAGCTTTATTTTATACCAAATAAAGCAGTTACTTAAAAAGTTAATTTTAAATATTTTATATAAAATATATAATTACTATTATTTCGAATATTATTAACTACAACGTGAACTTTTAAAGTTTAATCCTAAGACCCCACTTTCTGCCACTCACACCTCGAGCAACGTTTACAAAAATGTAATTTCATAAGGCAAATAAATTCACCATTAAATTTAATAATAATAGTTTATTTGACAAAGGGAATTAATAATATTGACTTCCTATAAATAGTTATTTTATATAAAGTTGCTATGGTATCTACTTCAGTTTGTGCCTTGATTTATTTTATAATACTAACAGTGACGCTAACGACACAGGATATAAAACTTTTTTAATCGTACATACATACTTCGTTTTTATGACAAGCACCATATTACAGACAATCATTAAAAACATAATTTAAAACAATGAATCTCTTTGGCCATCTTCGGTTGTTTTAACTAATATTTTGCTTTTTGTTTGTTATACTGTATTTATTTATTTGTAACTTGGTATTTATTTAGCTGTGACTTTCTAATTTCATTGTTATATTTGTTTCTGTTTTTCGTCCTACTGTATTTTCTATATTTAATGTTAATTAGTTACTATTAACTTACTTAGTATTTTCTATCTTTGGTTGTGGTCAGTGTTACTTAACTAACCTAAATTCCTTCAACAAGATATTACATTATCTTGTCTGTCTGTCCCTCTATACTCAGTACACACGTCAACTAACTAATTATTACTCATTTATTTAAGAAGTAGGAAGCTAATATTTAGCCTTGTAGCATAATATAAACCGTGACTTGTAATTTAGTGTTACTTTCTGACCCCCCCCCCCCCCCCACCCCACCCCCCCCCCCCCTCATATTTTTCTACAAATTTAATCATATTGATTGAAATTTGAATCACAACTATTAGTTCAACTCACTTTCGATGACAACATGGAATGGAACCAGCGATATTGGCTTTAATTTTTATTACTTTTTTAACGATACGAATGGTGCGATTTCGCAGCTAAAACGCCCCAAAAATTAAAAGGCAAAATCTAAAATTCTGGTACCATGTTGTCAGCAACGGTGAGTTGAACTAGTTGTGTTTCAAGTTTCAAGTAATATGATAAAGATTTGTAGAAAAATATGGGGTCCGTGTCATCAGAAAATGTATCTATATTACCGGGTCACGGTGAAATACATGTAGGGCCATCCAAAAAGGAAACCATAGAAAGGTTCTAGAAAAGGCACAGGTTCATTGACCCCCCCCCCCCCCCCCCACCCGCGACATGTACAATGCAAAATATATTTGGTTATATTTAATTATAATTGTATGCCATTATTAGCAACTGATAATGCATTTTAATGGTCTTTTATACATTGACTGACAGACAGGAGACATTCAGACATGTGGAGTTCCCCCATATTGTGTGATATTTTCCTGCCCCCCCCCCCCTCCGCCCCCTTCTCTCTCACTCTGATTCGAAGTTTCTTTTTGAATGGGCCCTATAGTCTATAGGAATCGTTTATAGTATCTGATTAGCTAACATTTTATTCTCCGTCTCATTAACTTTATTTAAAGATTTATAATTTCTGTAGTTTTAATATTTTCCGGGATAAACCACATTCTGTAGTTGCATAAACTTTTTATATTTTCATTATATTCGCTTTTTAATGCGTTGCTATGGTAGCAATAGCTGATTGGCTGTCCAAGGTCTTCCATATCTATGCAATAATACGGAAATACCGCGATTCAATAACTCCTACTTTGAAATATTTGCCTCCGATATACAACTATTTTCAAGACAACGGTATATTTTGAACTATAGCAACCCTAACTAACAGCTTCTCCAATTTCATTCTAGACCTCCGTATCCATGACAGCTGCCATGTAGACAACTACATTATTATTGTAATGTATCTCTCATTTATTCAACTTCTATATGAATTGTAGTTGAGCTGTTAATGCATCTTTAATAAATGATGATATTCTAATAAGTTGTTCAGAAATGGATAAAATTAGAAAGCGCGTCACCTTGGTTGAACCAGCGCTATACGTACGTTTCGGCCTATTAGGCCACTTCAGTAGCGCTAATAGAGACAGTATATGCAACTAAAGTCTGTCTGTTCAATAGAAGTGAAATAAATAAAAAGGTGAATGTCAAAGGAGAGTGGCTGAAGCGCTACTGAAGATGCCTGATAGGCTAAAAAGTACAGCGCTGGTTCAACCCCCAGTGACGTACTTTCTCATTTTTTCCTTTTCTGAACCACTTATTACAATATCATTAAACTTCTACAATTTACCGATGATGTTGTTTCCATAACAACTACATGTATAACTACTTCTTTATCCTGCTGCTATTTGTTCCTATGACAACACAGCAACAAACTGCTAAATGACCCGTAATTAAATGTACATATATCATTATTCCAAGAGCAATATTCTTGCCCAATTAGTTCACAATAACCAATTAAAAAATATTGCATCTGATTGTTGGCAATGTTGACTATTATTTACATAATTACTATAAAAAAAACGTTATTAATTAGTGAGTAATATTATAAACATTCGGAGTTACAACTTCTAAATGACTTACATTTTACTGTTTTATTTTTTATTAGTTTGTTTTGTTTAATGTTTTAGGATTAGATAAGGCATCTAAGTGATGCTAATTGGTTTATTGTTTACCTTTTTGTGTATTTTTTTTGTTGTTACCCCGAGGACCCAAAATTTGCCTTTATACTACAAGGTGTTTTCATGCAATCATTTTATTCCACAAACTTTCCTTTTCACTCCCCCCTTCCTCACAGTAAACTAATGTACCGTTAGAATATCCCTTCCCCGCGGTTTGATTTGCACTCGGCCTCCAGATAAAGTGAATCATAATTCCTTAATTACCGGTTATAATTCAATTAAAATGACAATTTTTTGGAAAAAACTTATTTGATGAATCTAAATAAGATTTCCCAGTAATGGAGATAATTAATTTCGGAAATTCTTTTTAAATTATTTTTCGTTACATATATTCGATTTCAGCTACACTGAAATATAACTGATTGCTTTTTTCTGAATAACACGTCTTCTTACTTTTTGACACATGTTCGATTTCAACACCCTATTTATTATTATATTTGTGTATGCGGATTTTATTTAAACTTCCCGCGTAAATGTATCCGTGTGGGCTATTGGCAGTATAGATTTATTTTCCTTCTGATAGAATTATTGTCAGAAGTTATTGTGTACTAAATTATATATTTTTCTGAAAAGATTTATTTTTGAAAATATATAAAAAAAAAGAGATAAGTAAATAAGAAATGTTTTTTTATGAAATAAATGTCGGGGTTTGAGTGGAGCTTTAAAGTTGCAATGACATAAAGTAATCATATTTACGTCCAATTCAGGGATGGTTAATGTATCGATGTTTGTATTCAATGTGTTAGCTACATGTCCCTTTTAACCAAATTCAAGTTGGACCTTTAATATTAATTCCATTTTTACTAGACATAAAACTCATTTTAAAATGTTTTCTCTAAAAAAATTGTATTGTATTTTTCAATCAAATATTATTGCATATTTGATTTTGAACAATGGAATAAATTATTCAATTAAATTAATATGCATTAATAATTATCTATTTTCTCGACAGAAAGGTAGTAAATTTTCGTATAACATTATATAAAAATATTTAATACAATATTTTTTGTAAAATTTAAGTGAATATGTTAATACTTTTTTCAACCTTGAATTTGGTTGGACAATTTGGTACTGACGTGTTGGCATGCTATTGGCTAGCACGGTACCTCTGTGCAATCAGCCCTATCAACCCACTACAAGCCCACCCAATAAGGGTGTCGCTATTGGGCATCGAATGCTGCAATCATATTGATATTTCGTCAATTTATTTGTTATAAATGTTTCAAAAAATTTATCCCTAATTTATTTTATTTGATGTTTGTTTGTTCACTATAAGTATGAGAACACGAAACTGGTAATTATTCTAATGAAATTAGGTTCAATACTGCTTTTTATTAATGTTCCCACACAACTATCACAGGTCCTGACTGTTCTTTCAATATTACTAAATGTAATATTATACAGTAAAATCTTCCACAGTAAAATTTTACTGATTTTTTTTTGTTTATACTTGCTCTAATAACCTAATGTACTGAATATCTTCTCCTATATTAATATTAATACATAATATTTATTAATTTTATTATTAATAAATACATAATATTAATTAATTTTAATATTACTTAATTTTAATATTAATTTATTAATATAATTTATTTATATGTTATTTGCTACTGTTTCTCTTCACTCCTATTATGTTGCCGCTACACTATTATTTTTTTGCCGCTGTGACAATAATTGCTGCTGAATGTATACTCGCGCACTGTTGCAGCCTGTTTTGGTTTCGCCCCACTATGCCTATTGTATATCAATAATTATCTGCTAATCTATATATATTTTAGCCGCTATACAGTAGATATCCAACGTCTTCCATTATTCTAGATTTATCGCTTATCTTTCCAATAAAAACACAACTTATTATTTCACTTATCCTATCCCATCAATACTTCTTTTATTTCTATCAATTACGTTTTTAGGGAACCAATTATATTTAAAAACCTTTAGACACCTTTTTATTTTCTGTGTATGTATGTATGTCTGGCTAATTTATAGCTTTCAAAATTTTTTAAGCTAAAAACATTATTTTTTTAATTTATTTTTTGTTTATAGTTGGGAAATGCAAAATATTTAAAATGACATTTTATAATTTAGAAAAACAAATTAACGTTAATATATTTTACATTTTATATTTTACATATTATATAATACTGTTTAAGAAGATCTAATGGTTGTGTAACCTCTCCGTTTGTTTGTAGATCGTTGGAATTCGAGATACCGGGTTCAATCCCACATTTAGATATAATTTTTTTCGAAGAAAGTATTTCGGCTTTGTTTAATTGAAACTTGAAACATGATTCAGGTTGGTCATGGTGGTAATTAAAGTGTAAATGCATTTATTTATTTTCTGAACCGAAAATAAATTATATATATAGATGTCAATTTTATAGCAAATGTTAATTAACATGTGGATTTAGTTTGACATGTTAAACATCCATGTAGACTAAAAAATGTTCCAGTTCCAACTTTGTTACAAGTGGTTGAAGTTGAAACTCACCCACACTTGGCAAATAGTAAATAATTTAATTGTAATTTTGCAACTTTTTAGGAAACTGCGAAGTTCTGAAAAAGTTAAGCATCATGTTAAGAAAGGCGATAGAATATAGTTAGTTAGCTTTCCTTTCTTCTATAGTATTTAGGTGTTTCGTGTTGGAGTTTTGCAGGTGGCGGTTGACGTTTGGATTTATTTAAATGTAATTCACGTTTTGTTGCTATAAATTTTGGCTCCGAAAACTAAAAAAAATGTAATACAAAAATAAAGTAAATTTAGGAGCCTGCTTAGTTAATAATGTGTTGTAGGTGAGTTTATAGGAAGGCTGAAGCCAAGATTGTGGTTGAGTTTCAATTTGCAGTAAACTATACCAAGATTGGCGGGGTAGCTCAGTTGGTTGAGCGCCGGGCCTGCAATCTATTGGTTGTAGGTTCAGCCCCGCCAGGGTCCACTCAGCCTTTCATCCACTGGGGTCGATAAAATGAGTACCAGTTAAATAACTGGGAGCAAATCTTGGGATAGGAGTAGCGCCCATCCCTACCCTCGGGTAGCAGCTATCGAAAGAGGAGCCTTCGGGTCGCCTCCGGCTTCGGCCGACTGTTTGCTTTGCTTTGCTTGATACCAAGATTGGGGTTGAGTTTCAATCTATAGTAAACTATACCAACATTGGGGTTGAGTTTCAATCTTTAGTACACTATACCAAGATTGGGGTTGAGTTTCAATCTTTAGTAAACTATACTGGGATACAGTTAGTATAGTTTATTTGGATTTTGGTTGTTGCGATGGGCTAATGGTTACTATAATTTCACCCACTCAACTTACTGAAAATAATAAAATCTTGTAATTTTTGTAATATCGCATTTTATAGCATATTTATTCAAGGCCGAAGGTCGAGAAATCTATTACAACAGAAGTAAATAAAGTGCAATATATCGTGTCTAATTATTTCTAATTATTTTGATATTCTTCCTGTATTCTTATTATTTAAATTTAATGTTCTGCCTAACTAACTACATATTAGTTTTGTTCTGCCTAACTAACTACCTATTAGTAATCTTCTGCCTAACTAACTAGCTGTTGTATTGTTCTGCCTAACTAACTACCTATAAGTATAGGTTCTGCCTAACTAACTACCTATTAGTTTTGTTCTGCCTAACTAACTACCTATTAGTTTTGTTCTGCCTAACTAACAACGTATTAGTAATGTTCTGCTTAACTAACAACCTATTTGTAATGTCCTTCCTAACTAACAACCTATTTAGTTTTGTTCTGCCTAACGAACTACCTATTAGTTTTGTTCTGCCTAACTAACTACCTATTAGTAATGTTCTGCCTAACTGACTAACTATACGGTTCAGCCCACCGTTACACATTGTTTGTTCGTTGCCAGGGAACCTATTACAGGTTGTCTGATTTTCGTTTGTTCTTTTTATAAATATTGGCTTCTAAAAATAAACCAAAAAAAAAGTAAATACTTAATCGAAGTCAAAACATTTGTCATGTAGTTTATAGTGCAATATAGTGGGCGGTTCTGATATAACATATTTATACTATTAATTACACTTAATTTTCTATTGTACTAATATATTTATTGTTCGCTCGGCAGTTTGTATGTGAATAACACTTTTATCTAAATGTTTCTAACTATAAAATGCAATTTTTATAGCTTTAATTTATGCATCTGCAATGATTGAATGTATGTTTTTGGTGTCGCTTTGTAAAATGAAGTTTGTTTTATATTTTATGATGTTATAAACTTATTTGCTGTGTTATCTTTCTACATAATATTGCCATAACCCGATTTTATATCTATATATTCACAGACCCTATCCTATACTCTAATAGCTATAGTGCAATGTTTATGTAATGTTCGTGGTTTATAGCGTCCTATTTGTTATATTCCTAATTAATTTACTGTATATTTATAATATGTCCATATAATACGATTTGTTTTGTTTGGTATATATATTATTTTCAAGGTTTAATATTATGTATATATAATAGGCCTATGGTTATTATTTTAGTATCAACGTTATTTAGCGTTATTTTATTGTGTAATTCCGTTAAATTACTCTCAGAATTATTGTTCCTTGTATGTTGGGTTATGCTTTAGTAATTTTGTGATGTCGTACTTCAGTGCAGTATTGCATTTTATCACGTATATATGCGATATTTAATTTTAACTTCCGAATGAACCGATATAAATAAAGGTCTAAGTTTCATTTATCAGTTTATACATTCTAAGGGCACGTGTATGTGATAAAAATTTAAAAATCATAACTTATTTTACCGGATTCTGGATAAAAGTTTAATGGCGATTTCAAAACTGTAAACAACATAGCGCGATCTCTTTTAGTTATCGAGTTATAGTTGCTTGTCTGATCGCTGCTGTCGGTTTTGTCTGACAAAATTATAGAAACATATGCATTGTACAATTTTCGCTATAGGACTTTTCCTGTTTAGTGATCACATTTCTAATGTTTTATGTATTCTATATTGTCTTTCTTTCTGTTTCCCTACATGACTATCTGTCTGTATTTTGGCCTTTCTCTCTGTCTGTCTATTAGTAAAAAATTATGAATGAAATACACAACTGAAAATGTTGTTATAGCGGTTTTTCTGGTCTATGATTCCATTTCTGTTGTCTGTTTTAACGTTTAACGTGGTCTATGCGGCTGTCTGTCTGTCTATTATATTTTGACGGACAGACCGACAGACCAACACAAAGCCATCATATTTGAATACTGACACCAGAAATGGAATTACCAACCAGGAAAAACCCTTTAACTAAAATGTTAATGAGGTTGTCTCCTTTCCTAAATTTCGACAGACAAACGGACAGATTGCCTGATAAAAAGACAGACTGACAGTTAGACAGTCTGAAATACTTCAAACGTTAAAACTTTCATCGGCAATAAAATCACAGACCAGGAAAACCCCCATAACCTAAGTTTCAGTTCGGTAGTGTGTTTCCTTAATTATTGACTGACAGACAGACAGATTGTCTGATAAACAGACAGACTGACAGTGTGAAATTTGTCAAACTATAAATCACCTTCCCGGGAAACCCCCATATCGAAAATTTTAGTTTTTTTAAAAATGGCGGGAAGGTTTGTAAACTTTAAATGCCGTTATCTCAGAATTTTTTTCGTTTCTTTTTATATTTTTCACTCATGTACCTGTTTCTCTGGAACTACTGGACCAAATTATATATAATTTGCCTTAATTGACCGAATTACATATGTTCTTCTACTTATGTAAGTGTAGGTTAGAAATTGTAAAAGTTACATCACAAAAAAACGCCAAAATACGTGTTTTTTTTCAATTTTTTATAAATAATTTTCATTTTGAAAATTTCTGGTCACCAAATTGACTTTTTTTATTTTTTTTATTCCACGTTTGAGACACACGCTAAATTATTTCCCATGAAAATCTCAAGCCTTTTTGCTAAACCCATTCATCAGAAAAGGTACATAAAAAGGACTTTTAGTCCAATGTATTGACATACACTTTCCCTTAAATTGTTATTGTACTTTATTTTTATTATGTGCAGTTTAAGATGAATTAATAATAGTTGTTCTTTACATTAAAATGTTGTGGTTAAACATAGTTACATATAAAATATAAATAGATTAAATCATGCTGTATAATATATGCAAATTTTAAAAAGATTATTGAATCATCTTAATTATTAATTAATCTGAATTATCTCTTTATTGAATTATTTATGTACAATAATCTGATGAAATTGTTAGTAAAAAATTACTTATCTTTACTAAATAAGTATAAACAAGTAAGGTTTACATTATGATTGACACCGACATGAACTTTATTGGTATTTTTATTTTAAATATCAAAATAATTATATTAGTAAACCATTAATGATGTTTTTATTCACATTAAAAACTGAATTATAGATCACCACCTCAAACGTATTGAGCCAAAATAATATTCATGATTTCAAACTTATTCAATATTTTGTTTTTATATCAGTAATCTATATCGTTTAGTTTCTATATCATAATTATCTGAAATATTTAATTTCTTATTATTTTGGCTCAACTTAATTGTTATAAAGTATCACTTACATTTAAAATAGTTTTATTGATATAATGTTTTACTGATAGAATGTTTTTGTTGTATTGAAATTATTAATATATTATAAATTTCATTTAAACTAATCATTATTTTTTTAAATACAAAAATTTGTCCGAAATTCTTATATTCTACCCCTTCAGGTTGCTTAAACTATTCAGAGACAAAATAGTTGAATTTGGGTTGATGATTTCAATGTGATATTTTAAATTTAATTATTCAAAACTTTTATGTTTACGCAAACAATCATTCGGCAGAAGTCTTTCTGGGTGCTGTGAATTTACAACTACACCTATGGTGGCATATCGGATACTCTGAATGAACTTCGACATAGGCTATTAACTTCAAAGAAGCAACACCCTAAAGTATTCAACCTTCCCCCCACACAGAGTGCCGCTGTACAACATGTAAACAAAACGGGCTCGTTTGCAAGCTGCTGATGATCCTGCACCTGACTGTTGGCTGTTAACAAGTTTGGTTGGATGGCGATCAATGACAAACTGATAACGGATCCTGGGGTCTCATCCATTGCCCCAATTTCGATCCTTAAAACTATATCTTGTAATTGTTCTGCGCCTGTTCTTCCAATCGATGCGGCAGCTCTATAGCCGCTCTACCACTACCATTTACTACAATATGCACCTGCACCACTTCAAAGTATAAAAATAAATACAATTTTTAAAGCAATGTTCCGTTTAAATAATTAATTTAATAAACATACAACTCTTCTAGCTGATTGATTAACTTTCGTAATACCAGTAATGGAGAATATTTGGGATAGATACCCAGATAGGTACGCAGTAAAGAATGATGGCACATTGAATCTACTGTACCTATTTTCTGCAAACGTTGGATAGATAAACGTCAAAATTTGCATTTGAAAGGAGAAAACTAACTCATATAATTAAATTAAAAACTAAATGTGATTAATAACCCCCCAGTGATAATAATTGTTTGCTTTTATAAATAGTTACATTAATAATCTATTGTTTAATAGTTGGAATATCTTAATAAACATCCCAAAGGCCAAAATTTTTGATTAATAATGTTGCTATGGGAACTAATCTTCTAGAAATCTTATTCAGAATAATTACCAAGAGCTGTGGCAATAGGTGCAAGGTCGCAGATATCTCAAAATAAAACCTTGTGTGCCGGTTGCTATGGAAACTTAGGTTAAAAGTGCTTTATAAAAAGTTCCTCAAAGGTGCCGAAATGGCACCCGACGGATTTTGATTACTCTAAGGTCCGACTAAATTTTAAGCAAATAAAAATGCGTGATGACCCAAAGTCACGGTGGACCCGTCTGTCTAACTGACTAATTATACATACAGGCCATTAGTAGATCTACTGTAATTAATAATAATTATTAAAGTCAAATTTTTATGTCCGCGTAGCGAGACAGTCTAGTATTCACTCAGTTGTTGTTGTTGTTAGTTTCCAGTTAGGGTTTAGTTTTATAAGGCTTCATACGGCGCTGTAGAGAAGTTGGTATAGCGTTTGACTTGGAATCTCTAGGTACCGAGTTCAATCCCACTTTCAGGTGAATTTTTTGGTAGTAAGATTGGTAGTAAGCCATTCAATGAGACAGTTCAACGTTAGTAGACTGGTAGACACGGACCTACGCGATTTCACGATAACTTCGTGATGAATGCCAATGCAGTCAGGGCCTAATAATAGATACTAAAAGTACACAAACTGCTGCTGGCGACATCAAAGACATCAAACTGCTGATGTTTTGTACTAAACCTGGGCGAATCAATTCCCCGGGCTAACTTGGGTACTTGACAATCAGGGTGACCAGTCCCTAACCGGTGAGGCAGAATTACAGTCTACAGAAACAGACCAAACTCGCGAGACACAATCCCGCGCAGCGAATCCTATCTAACGCTGATGGACCTAAACTGCTGCAGACTTTCCGCGGAGTGATTTATATGGGTATAATAACGAGCCAGTGAGTTGTCCGAACACTAGCAAACGGTACTGCCGACAGATAAGACAGTCAAATATAATAATATCAGTAGTAGAACAGAAATCTTAAGAAGCGTGTGTGTGTGTGCGTATGTTATGGCAAAGCGCAATGTTTTATGACCCTTTATACTAGGTTTTGGTGACCTAACAAAATATATCGGGCGCTAGCTACTAGAATAAGCTATTCGCTCTCTAAAAGCGTAGATACTTACAAACTGACGTCAAAAGGGGCTCTCTCCTTCTATATTCACAACTCGATCGGGCAAATTCGGTGTTAATAACTACGGCCGTAATCGGCACCTAATACCAGACTCTGATTGTGAAAAATAGAGATAGGATGTTAGTTACTACCGTACTGTACTGCTAGCTGATCTGTTATATAAATTTGATTCCAGAAATTTTGTTGCTGCGGTGTTATGCAGTAATACCTAGCAGTACGTTGCAAGGGCGCGGTAGATGTTAGTAACCACCTTTAGCCTAGGTGGTATGCCTGTAGAAAGAAAGCTGCCCTTTGCCTGGACAATACGTCAAACACAGGCAGACCAGTTGACAGCAACTACCTACAGAGCTAACCGGTACTGAATAGCTCGTACGGTAAAGTCACCAAATTACAGAGTGTGCTATTTGCACTTAGTGTACCTGAGCGCACTACTCCACCAGCTGCACTGCACCATCTCACACCTGTAGGTAGATCATGCAGGTAAACTATTGGGTATTTGTCTAGATCCAAAATATTTGCTCCTAAGTTTTATGGCGTCCCAGGACGTCCTCACATTTCACCCCGATCTACGGTCTTACTGTGGGCAAAGCGTCGAACGAAGTCTCACCTTTGGCGTGGGTAGTCTTAATGGGCTTGCGGATCATATTCGAAAGTGTGTGGGCAATTAGTTTGTAGACATTCCTCCCCCTTGTGTTGCTGTCGCCTAAAGGTTTAGGCAGCCATATGTCTAATGTTCGGCTGAGGTTTCAGGTTAGATACGTCAAAATTACATAGTTAGAGTTTTAAGTATATTTTAACGTAAATCAGAATACAACTAAACATTTACAAATTCACTAAAGTTTTAACAAAGTTAACTTTTGAAACGAGTAAGCAATGAAGTTTAACTAAGAAGTGATTTTAACAAGTAGTAGTTTTAACAAGCACACACCTTGGTGTAGTGGTTGCATTGAATTCACAACTCCTGTAGGTCGTGGGTTCGATCCTCACATGGACCAGGGCAGTTTTCGTTTTGGCACGAATGCTTTAAAGGGACCAGCCAGGGCTCATCTCTGCGTTGCATCCTTAAGTGGTAGCTAAATGAGTACTAGAGTTTCCTCTGGAGAGTAAAAAGTTCTGGGGGGACCGGACCGCACTGGAAATTAAGTCGTCAGACTTTGTGCGTAATCCCTGGCCTAACGGCCGAAGAAAATTTACTTTTTTTATAGTAAATTTGGGTGTGGAATGGAATTCGAATGCCTTCTAATAAATAGTTATATTCGTTCTACGACTTTCCTAAAGGCCGTATTGGTCCAATAAATTATTAAGCACAATATGTAATCATATCATTGGTCCAGCTAATCAGATATCCAAGGTGTACTCATATATATATATATATGTTTTATTGACCAATTACGAAGTTTGATAAATTCAATATAGTAACACCAAACGCATTAGTCCAAATTATACAACTAGTAGGTAATTAATAGTATCACTTAAATACAAAGGCTGACAAAGGCTGTATACAAAGGCTGAATTATTAAATTATTACTTTAATCTAGTTCACCAAAAAAAAAATAACTAATTATATGACCTAGATATATAATGACCTAGACACTATCATTAAGCCACAGAATAATCAATTTCATCAAATATTATTTTAAATTAAGGCTAGCTACATAACATTACACCAAAATATATATTTGTGGATTTCAATTAAATCATAAACTTAGTACACAGGCGTCTATTATAACCATTATACTAAAAATGCGAATAATATATAAATTTGAATCAGAGAATTGTATTTCATTATAAAAACAAAAACAAATCAATCTTCAAGGATTCGTAGCACGTCAAAGATAAATTTAGCAAGCAAATCCATGTGTGCACAACTAAGCACTGTTTCACAGGATTGAAAATTTATTATATTTGTCAACGGTAACCTTAGAGGGGTGATAAGGGGGCAATCAAGCAACACATGTCGTTCAGTTTGGATGGACCCGCATCGACAAATTCTTGAGCTCGCTGGTATTCGCGACCAACGGCCAGTTTCCACAGCCAGGTGGGTTGACAGTAATTTAAATCGTGTTAAAGCAATGCGGTGCGGCTCCGAAATATGTGCAACATGTTGAACATGAAAGAGAGGACATTTCTGTAGTGATGGATTAAAATCACGGTAAACTAATCGGCGTGTTGAGTTACTATTTGAAACCCTGTCAATCAAGTTGTCACGAAATTGTTTTCCACTGTCTCCAGCGTCTAATAGTTTTTTTACTGCTTTTGCCATAGGAGATGAGACAGAATCGGCAAGGCTAAGTGCAAACCACAGGAGTTCGCTCACAGTATTGGTTCAACTACTATAATCTAGCTAGATAGGCGGTATATTTAAATTTGAAAATAAACTACTACAAAAATACAAATTTACTAAGGGAGATTCGAACTCTGTATCTAATATCTACACGACCTACGGACTAACTTACTAAGCTACTGAACCATCTAACATATCTCTGTAAAATATGTTAGATATATCAAATGTATAGTATTTTAAAGAACTCAGAGAATAAGGCATACAATCGCGTGATTTTTAAATTTTTTATACAAACTAAAATACAAATTACTACTTAAATGAAATAATTCCAAACTTCGCGAGTTTTGATATGATTTTGGGCTCATTCTGTCCGGAATCCAACGCTTTTATTCAAATCCATTTATAATTTTATTTTTTTCTCTTTCAAAAACGCTGATAAAAATAATTCTTTTTACAAATTGTGTTTCAACATTTGAGATTTTGCACTCTATAATAGAGCAATAATTGTTGGTTTCATAAATATATGGATGTGGAGTTTTCATTTCGCAGAATTGTAATAATTACGTCTCAAGTGCATCGAAATCGTTGTTTATCTGTAATTAGGAATCGATTAAATATTTAGTAAAGAAGTGATAAAAGTACATCAGATATGTAATCGAGTTTTCGCGCCTCCGTAGGCAAACATACAAAAATACACTTCCTCGGGATTCTGATTTTAAAAGCGAAATAATTACTACACAATTATTCCCTTTCTTCCCTATTCCACCATAATATTCATCTCAGAATATTATATCCAATATCCATGGCTCATAATCCCATCCCAGACATCCTTATCCGTCCTCACCCACCCAACTCGGTCTTATCGGCTACAGTTATTGCATCATTACTCATCCAATACATTCCTTCCATTTCACTGGCCCTCAGTTACCGCCTACTGCCCTTACCCAATAGGTAAGGGAAGGGAATAATTGACTAGTCACCTTCAAGACTCTATTGCCGTGTATTCATAATCAGTTATTGGTTTGTCAATCATATAATTTTTACAATCAAATTTTTACATGGTTTGAACGTAAAATCTCTGCACAAGAAAGTCAAACTGTGCGTATGTGATAATTAGGGGTCAACTCCATATCGACACCCCACCGGGTTTAAATAGGGCCGCATTGAGACAAAAAAGAGTCTTCAACCCCATCTGCCTTAAGTGAGCTCTGGTCCTAAAGTCACTAAAAGTTTATCCTAGAAGTCAGCTCTGCTCAAAAGTTGGGCGTCTTTGTTGCTGGGTCGGGCCCCTAAAAAGGCTTTGCGATCGCCAGGAAGGTAACTGGCTAAATCACTTTTCACTGGCTAAATTAGCCTGGAGCGCTTGTGTGCCCACTTTGCCCGCTGGCTACTTACGTCGGGAGGGACCGACTATTTAGTTCTAAAGGCAAAGTAGCAGCGTCTCCATAGGGCCCGGCCGGCCCTGTCAGTCACAGTAGTGCTGGTGCACTGTCCGCAGGCTATATTATATGGTTTATCCCAGGATCGACTGTATAGTTTGAGAGCAAATTGCAGCTAACCATTTGCGTCCAATCGGTACCACCCCTGTTTGGAATCAGACGGTAACCTGGTGTTCTGCACTATCGCCAAGTTCCAATAGCGTGAAGCTGCACCAAGTTTATTACGACTTTTCCATAACTTTTCAGACGTTTTCATAACCTGTGACCTATTGTCTATAGACTTTTCCAAGACTTTTTCACTATCTATTAGATTTTCTTTGCCCTTTATTTGGATATTTTTTCCGGTGTATTTTTAGCAGAACAAAACGGCTAAAAATACTGTATTTTTCTCTGCCTTTTTGGATTATTTTTTAGGCTATACATTGGATCCCAACGAACCCAAAGCAGAACTCACCCAGTTTCTACCTTTTCCCTCATCCCAGAGGTTTTTCTATGGTGTTACAGTACACTATTTTTGTATGTCAGAAGGAAGCAATATACAGTACTATTTGGTAAGAACAGAAAATCACTGTGTTTTTGTACTATATTAAAATGTTGTGGATGTCCGTAGTAAATAACAAGTCATTGAAGGAAGGACCGTGTTCTAGTGGAAATATTTTATGTTAGCCGGAAAACCAAAACACTAAGCGAAGTAAAGCACTCCCTGGAACCTTTATGAGATTCAAAGCCGTTTTAGGAGCTTATCGTGCCAAGGAGTACGAGAAATTCATTACAAGATATTTATTTTTAATGTCACCAAGTAAACCTATAGGGACTTATTAGGAAATATGAGGGCCGCAGGCCTAATAGCTAATAATTTGGGCCAAATGGCAAGCGTCAAAAATTCCATAAACTTAGATTAGAGCCTCAGATTTAGGGTTACATGACAGTTTTAATTAGGGTTTGGGCCCTACCAACTAACAACCCTAACCAAAAAATAAACAAATATATCTAAGTTAAAGTGCTGTACGTTACGCTAGGCCTACTACAGTATTATTATACTTAAGTCTATGGGGAAGGGGGCATTCCGCGTCAGGGGGGGATTCGCCTCGGACACCGGTGTGGATGTCCTTTAGAGACAATTCTTCCACAGTAAACGCTTCCACTCTGTTTCCTAAAGGAATGCCTGTTCAACGTTCAACACCATGGGTGATCTTCCACAGTAAACCATTCCACTTTGTTTCCTCAAGGAATGCCTGTTCACCACCAGGGGTGATCTTCCACAATAAACGCTTCCACTCTGTTTCCCCAAGGAATGCCTGTTCACCACCATGTGTGATCTTCCATAGTAAACCCTTCCACTTTGTCTCCTCAAGGAATGCCTGTGCACCACCGTGGGTGATCTTCCACAGTAAATACTTCCACTCTGTTTCCTAAAGGAATTCCTGTTCAACACCATGAATGATCTTTCACAATAAACCCTTCCACTCTGTTTTGCAAAGGAATGCCTATTCGCCACCATTGGTGATCGTACACAGTAAACCCTTCCACCCTGTTTCCTAAAGGAATGCCTATTCACCACCATGGGTTATCTTCCACATGAAACCCTTCCACCCTGTTTCCTAAAGGAATGCCTATTCACCACCATGGGTTATCTTCCACATGAAACCCTTCCACCCTGTTTCCTAAAGGAATGCCTATTCACCACCATGGGTTATCTTCCACATGAAACCCTTCCACCCTGTTTCCTAAAGGAATGCCTGTTCGCCACCATGGGTGATCTTCCACAGTAAACCCTTCCACTCTGTTTCCCAAAGGAATGCTTGCTCACCACCATGGGTGATCTTCCTCAGTAAATCCTTCCACTCTGTTTCGTAAAGGAATGCCTGTTCGCCACCATGGGTGTTCTTCCTCAGTAATCACATCCACTTTGTTTCATAAAGGAATGCCTGTTCACCTCCCACCATGGGTGATCTTCCACAGTAAACCCTTCCACTCTGTTTCCTAAAGGAATGCCTGTTCGCCACCATGGGTGTTCTTCCTCAGTAATCCCATCCACTTTGTTTCATAAAGGAATGCCTGTTCACCTCCCACCATGGGTGATCTTCCACAGTAAACCCTTCCACTCTGTTTCCTAAAGGAATGCCTTTTCACCTCCCACCATGGGTGATCTTCCACAGTAAACCCTTCCACTGTGTTTCATAAAGGAATGCCTGTTCACCTCCCACCATGGGTGATCTTCCACAGTAAACCCTTCCATTCTGTTTCCTAAAGGAATGCCTGTTCGCCACCATGGGTGTTCTTCCTCAGTAATCCCATCCACTTTGTTTCATAAAGGAATGCCTGTTCACCTCCCACCATGGGTGATCTTCCACAGTAAACCCTTCCATTCTGTTTCCTAAAGGAATACCTGTTCACCACCATGGGTGATCTTCCTCAGTAATCCCACCCACTTTGTTTTGTAAAGGAATGCCTGTTCACCTCCCACCATGGGTGATCTTCGTCAGTAATCCCTTCCACTTTGTTTCATAAAGGAATGCCTGTTCACCTCCCACCATGGGTGATCTTCCACAGTAAACCCTTCCATTCTGTTTCCTAAAGGAATACCTGTTCACCACCATGGGTGATCTTCCTCAGTAATCCCACCCACTTTGTTTTATAAAGGAATGCCTGTTCACCTCCCACCATGGGTGATCTTCGTCAGTAATCCCTTCCACTTTGTTTCATAAAGGAATGCCTGTTCACCTCCCACCATGGGTGATCTTCCACAGTAAACCCATCCATTCTGTTTCCTAAAGGAATGCCTGTTCGCCACCATGGGTGATCTTACACAGTAATCCCATCCACTTTGTTTTATAAAGGAATGCCTGTTCACCTCCCACCATGGGTGATCTTCCACAGTAAACCCTTCCATTCTGTTTCCTAAAGGAATACCTGTTCACCACCATGGGTGATCTTCCTCAGTAATCCCATCCACTTTGTTTTATAAAGGAATGCCTGTTCACCTCCCACCATGGGTGATCTTCGTCAGTAATCCCATCCACTTTGTTTCATAAAGGAATGCCTGTTCACCTCCCACCATGGGTGATCTTCCACAGTAAACCCTTCCACTCTGTTTCCTAAAGGAATGCCTGTTCACCACTCTGTACTCTTCCACTCTGTATTTGAGTTTTGTGAACGAATAAATCTTCTATCTCAATTCAATTCAATATCCTATCTTTGTTAAACAATTTACAATTTTCGCTTTCCATTTAGCAATTAGAATATTGTAGGTCAAAACCAAAAAATGGAATAATAATTATAGCTTAGCGATAATATTAATAAAGGAATCATAGAATAATAAATGACTCATATACTTATATAGTTCCTCTATCATCCGCAACCAGGGCTTAGAAACTATTAGAAACTTATTAACTATTAGGGCTATTTATTATTATAGATCCAATCATTAGATTCCTCTGAAAGTTGGTACACTCTTAACCTGTTCCACTACTTTTATTTGGGTATAACTTTTCGCCGTATCCGTATCCGTATGCATTTGCCGTATCCGTATGCACATACGCGTATGTGCGTATGTAATGGATTCCTATGGATAATAATCCGTATGTGATTTTAAAGATTAGGCATTGCGGACCAGTAAGAAGTGCACAGCACACATGCAGACTAAAGACAGGTAGGCCTACTTAAAAGCGATATGATTTAAAGAGTGCGGCTTCCGCTACCTTATGGCAAATAAACATTGTAGGTCCAGGATGAGTGACAGAAGATGTCCTTCAGCCCCGGGATGCGCCACAGCGCTTGTTTTATTGTACTAACTGACACCTGGCCGCCCGGTTGGACTTAGATTAATTACTGGCACCCGGTTGCACTCGCAGACACGTGGTTTGACTAATTGGCACTAGGTTGGACTTGTAGGCACTTGGCTGCATATGGTTTTTTAACTATATATAATGGCCCCGAAACAGCGAAAGTAAAGGTATATTATATGTTAATATTTTCACAAAGAAGGACAGACTGACACGACGGTTTTCAATATCTGTGCGAATGTTTATTCCCTTAGCATTCTCATTGTTGCTTCCATCTGTCTATACTATGTTAGTGCCATATACTGTAGCAACCAACAACATTCTATAGCCAGGTTGGTGGAAAAACAGTTCAAAAATAAATCACGGTTGGTTAGTTTTCCAAGCGGCGTCAAGAAGAGTTAACTGGAATACAGTAGACTGCACTGCTGGCGCATCCCGGGGCTGGCGGACTGTCACCGGCTGTCACTCATCCTGGACCTGTCCTGCATTGTTGATTTGACATACTGTAGGCCTAAGGTAGCGGCAGCCACACTCTTTAAATCACTTAGCTTTAAGTAGGCCTACCTGTCTTCAGTCTGCATGCGTGCTGTGCACTTCTTACTGGTCCGCAATGCCTAATCTCTAAAATCACATACGGATTATTCTCCATAGGAATCCATTACATACGCACATACGCGTATGTGCATACGGATACGGCAAATGCATACGAATACGGATACGGATACGGCGAAAAGTTATACCCTTTTTATTTACTGCTGCTAGGCAAATAGTCAGCACGAAATCTCCAAGAAGGTGTTCTATAGCTCTGTGGAACACAACCTAATAGGGTATTCATCGAACGTCTACACATACAGACATTGACTGATGTGGTGCAATTATTTCATTATTTAAAGAAAGCAAGCAGGTTGTAATAGTATATACTCTAGAACTCTACATCTCAATTTGTCACTTTGATAAACGTGTCAAAATGTCAGTAATTCTATGAATAATAATAAAGAGACTCTAAATTAATGGATGCTTCAGAATAGATTACCATCGGATAATATCTACATTGATACGTAATAGATAAGATTTCCCGAAAGGAATATGTATCACTTACCGTACCGTAACTGTACCGGTACTCTATTAAAATAATATAATTATTCAAATGTTGCTGAGAAGTTAGGTATTTTTAAAGTAACCAATAGCAAAGGACATAAGGGAGTAATTTATCATTGGTTGAGAGATGCGAGTAAAATTATATATATATAATGTTAGTATAAAAAGAAAGAAATTTGATATCTTTTACGAAGTGCAGTACAGGTAGCCTAACATGTACGTAAGTAGGAGTTACAGGTAGCCTTACATGTACTTATACTTGTACTGTACGCGAACGGTATGTGATGTTAGGCGATAATCAACATTCTAGATATCGCTAATTTTTGTTTGGGGTTTTCTAGGACTCTGGACTCCCGAATAGACGAGGCGACATGTCAATTAATTTTTGAAAAAGAATCCACCCACAATTCTGTTATGAAATAATAGGCCTACTATTAATTTTTTCTAAAAAATTTAGTACATTTTTTATCATGAGTAAATAAACGTTTGTTCTCTTAATAATTGAGAGTTGAAAGTGAAAGAAAACAAAAACAGTGTACCGAGTATACCACTAGTAGCCGTAGGTACTACAATACCTATACCCTGTACTATACTATATTTTTTCAAAATTTTCCACCCACCACGTTTATTCCAGCCAGTCCGACTATTAGCATAATGAAATTTTTCCACCCACCCCGTCTATTCGGGACTCCAGAGTAATTGTTTTTTTGTAGTTTACATAACAATTTATATTTGAAAATTGAATTATTCAATAAACAAGGCAATATTATTAAAAATCAAATCTTAAATTAGAGATCTTAAATCTTAAATTTAGATCTTTAGTAATCTTTAGATCTTAAATTAGGGTGGGTGATGCGGTGGTGGTTGGGTGGGAAGGTGGGTGATACGGTGGTGGTTGGGTGGGAAGGTGGGTGATGCGGTGGTGGTTGGGTGGGAAGGGAAGGTGGGTGATGCGGTGGTGGTTGGCTGGGAATGTGGGTGAAAGATGAGTTGATGAACATTTGGGAATGTGGGAAGATGATTTGAATGTAGTTATGGGTAGGTGTGAAGATGGGAATGTGGAAATATGGGAGGATTGGAATTTGGGAATGTGGAAAGATGGGTGAGATTGTGGGAAGATGGGTTGGAACTTGGGAAAGTTTTATAAGATTAATCAGTTTAGTTAGCAAGTCGTACGTTACTGTAATTCTGACTGACTACAGACTGATTGAAGCCTATAGAAAATCGATTTAGATAAAATTTTGCATGAGCCTATAAAATAGATTTCTAAGGGTGCTTGTAAAATCGCGGTTTCAATAGAAACTTCTCAACTTTTTTTATTTAGAAATTAAGAACGATTTCATCTCCCTGGGATTGATGTATTAACAGCTTCTCGTAAAAAGTTGTCAGTGAGGGCCTAGTAATTATATTCAATGGAAAGGCCCAAATTGCAGAGAAGTATATTACTTGCCATGTTTTAGTAAGGCTGGCTTTACTCCGTCACGCTCTCGCAGACAGTAAGCAAACATAAACTGTGAGTCTGAAATTTATTACCACGTCAGCTGATAGCTCTAACCAGTGAATCCTATGGGAATATCTATTAGGTTACTCACTGTGCTATATTAGGTGGCAGGCCAGCTGAAGGAATTTTAGTTACACATGTGTCAGGTACTATTGTACTGTACTGTAGTAATCTGCTCTAATAATACATGTTGTATAAGGAACCGATGGCCAACATTAATAATGTGCTGATACGAGTAGTTAGTTGAAGTATATAGTTGACTGCAGAGGTAGGTGAATGACATTGTGAAGCCAAGCTTTTTAATGGGGCGGGACCAGACTACTAACAGTACTCATATGATTTAATTATATCTGAGCAGTGGGGCGAGACATGTAGCCGGCGAGCCTTTGACGTAAGTTTCATATAGGGCAAATAGTCCATGTCTGTCCGTTCGTCCGTCCAGGAAATTTTTGAACACGAATTTTTCGGCAACGCTGGTTTAAAATTTAACCAAACTTATTAATAGGTAAGTACTGTAGTAAAGGCAAAGTTTAGAAAATGTAGTTGACAACGCAGCTACGACAGATTACGTGTTTTAATAAAATGTTAATTTTCTCGGGAACGCCTCATTTTCCAGAGCTGAAATTTTGGTTTCTTGTAGAGTATTACGAAGTCTATCTTTTACGAAAGTAAATAGTTAAGCCAATTAATAGGGGTTCCGCTAGAGAAGTAATGATACAGTACAGTGCACATGGAAACAAGCGGGTTCATGGAGTACAGGATTTATTGTTTCTATCTCTAATTAAATCAAATTAAATAAAGAATGTGAGTTGTTAGGAAACTAGACAAGTAACATTCTTAGGTGATGCCCGAAGCGTTAGTGATTTTTACGGCGGTAGCATATGTTATTATAAAATATAGGTTTCTTCCATGAAGGATGTATGCTCTTTAATTCATCATCCTATTGACCCATTTTTAAAATTTAATACTCTTAGCCAAAGATGAGAGAGTCGTAATAATGAACATAGTGCAGTATTATTTAACTTCTACCTGGCATTTCAAATAATAAATCTAAGGCTAATTTGATAGATAAATGTACTATAATAATAAATCTAATTTTAATGCTAATCTTATTGTATACAGGTAATTATAAAAATACATAATTGGTTAGGATTTCCATTCAGTGTATTTCACATAACAAAGGCTTTTATTATCAATTGTTCACTTGGGACATCCATTGACATTTCATGAGACTTCCGAAAGGAGTGGCTTGGGTTTGCGTGGGAAGGAAGTGCATGGATTTGTCATTGGGTTTTATGTGGGAGTTGAAAGCTTTAATTGATGGTTAGGGAAAAAACTGATTCATCATTATTAACTTCGATCAGATATTGATTAGGTAGAGTTAATACATATGAGTTAACAAGCACCTGTTTCCTTTTCTATCCCGGTCCTTGAACTAAAATATAATGCGAACCCTACCGTAATTTCACTAATGCGGGGGGGGGGGGGGGGGGGGGTCGGTAGTGGCTCATCCTACTGCCTCGCCTGTGTTTAATAATTGAATTTATTGGGCGGGTGAGTACAAAACAAAGAGCAAAGACCCAAGACTTTACTGCGTTAGGCCTTAGGTCCTAAAGATTGCTTGGTCCCAAAGAGCGTTAGTTTCTAAAAAAGTTTAGGTTCATTGCCATTTAAAGGAGCGTTTGTAAAGGAGCAGGTTACAGAGGTGCGTTGGGGGAACCAAAACAATAAACGAAAGTTAACACATGTTACAAGATTATGCAGGTCTTTGTTTTGTAAGCAAAGCAAAAAATCTTTATAAATAAATAAACATAAACTAAGAGAGAAGCAGGCCGCGATTATTACAGTTTGCTTGTCACGACTGAATTTGAACAAAGAGAAAAGGGAAAATTTCAATGGAACCATCTAGTTTTAATTACCATCTACCCTGTGAAAAGAAAATGGCGGAATTAGGCGGAAGGGGAGAGTGTAATTGTTGTTACTGTAGGGCGAACAGGAAATGTTACTTCAGTGTTCGAGAGAATTATTTACGAGATACTGCGTTTATTAAAGATGGGGGTAGTTTTGGTAGTTTCTGGTATTTTGGGGCCGGTGTGCACTGTGCATGAGTGGATTTTGTGTGTGCTGCAGTGTGGCATATGGTATGTATAAATTTTGCGAAGTTGAAGATATTGTGTGGTAGCGATGGATATTAGCGGTTTGTTGGAAAAACGTATTGCAGGCCTAGTGTTTGCGGTTTTTTTTATATCAAACATAAAATTATTAACTTCAAGTTCAGGGCATTTTCCTAGGGGTAGTATATTTAATTGTAGTATATTTATTTTCTAATAGAAATTTCACCTCTAAATTTATAAAAACATATTGGGTGGGTCAAATAGCCAACCCCATCACCCCAAGCTAATGGTCTAAACACCCCAATAGGTTTAAAACTCAGTCAGTAAAGCGGCCAAAAGCCGAACGCTCATCTTTTGATATCTGCTAACCGACATCGCCAATCAGACTCTATACAACAGAGGAGGTGTTCAATTAGTCTCCCCCAGCTTGACACATGAACAGAACCGCCTCCGCTTTGCAGGACATTGCTTTCGCCGTGAGGACCAGCCAGTGCATAATCTTGTGCTTTGGCGGCCTCATGGAGCGAATAAGCATGGTGGACAGCCATGACATTTTTGAGACGCATATTAAAAGACGCTGTCCTTGAAGATGCAGATGATTTAGCAAATGTCATGTGTGGTAGGAAGTTGTGGCGGTGAAATTTTGTAGAAAAGCCGGCACAGCATTTTTAATATATGTAATAAATATATAATGCAGCTGTAATGCAGCATGCCGATCGTAGTAGTAGTAGTATAGTAGTAGTAACCGAAGGAAGGAGTGGACGCTACTCCTATCCCAAGATTTGCTCCTAGTAGGTTTTTAAATAGTTCTTATTTTATCGACAGGCTGAGTGGAACCTGGCGGGGCTCGAACCTACAACCAATATATTGTAAGCCCGACGCTTAACCAACTGAGCTACACCGCCTTCAGAGTTTAGGTAAAAGGAAATATTGATCTTTGTAGATCAGTTTATATGTGATTATTCGTTTATTTGGATTAGAGAGTCTGTAGGCCTAGAAATTGTGTTATTATTTTATAGTTATTTTGTTAGAATATTGGAAATATAATATTACTCCTTAGGGAAAAATTATATGTAGACTATGTATTATACCGTGTGTTGGGTTAGAATCCAGTAGCATCCACTACAGTATTAATGGGACACAGCATTATGAGAAAGCCCGTTTCAGGTTGATTCCATAGAACTCGATATCCTATTTACTTTTGTTTCATACCTCAACCTCTTAATATACAATACCAGCACACTGGTAGGCAAAAAATGTTTGTTCAAAAGTTTAGTGCTTTTTCATATATGAGAGACAATTTAATTTTGAACTTATTTTTAATTACTAATTAAATTTTAATTCTCAAAATTACTTCTTAATGTATACAGTTTGCAGAAAATTATTTGTAAATTTTTAATATTCGCTCTTTTAGCACCATTTTTCGCTCATATCTGGGTTATACTGTAGGCCTACTTATAATATAATATAATATTGGTTATTTATATAGCGCTTTTCTACGCTCTGCATACTCAAAGCGCTTTTATTATCATTACCCCAGCAAAGCCAGGTTCCCATTATACTGCTGGGTTGGCGTAGGCACTAATGTCTAAAGTGTCTTGCCTAGGGACACAACAGTGCGAAATTTCTACAGCCTTTAGTCGGATTCGAACCTGCACCACCAAACACTATTGTGTAAGCAGTTCAGGCGCCGTATCCACTCGGACACTGCGACACAACGTACTTATCATTATTAGAATTCATATTTTCATATATTTGATTACCAAATTTTTTAATACTGCGTGTATAGGCCTACTTGTAATACTGAGTATATTTAATACTTGTTGTAATACGAATCCATATAAACATTATCAATATGAGTTATTCTAGAATTATGTTCCTCTCCATAGTAATTATGGTAGTGATTTCAATGAATTTCAGCGAAGCAACCCATAAAAGGGATTTTGAGTTGACGTACGATTCCAGTCGAGGCAACATGGTGCGGCAGCAGTTTCTGGAAAATTTATTATTCGGAGAAAAAAGAGGAATATCAAATAAAAGGAACGACAATTACCTCGCTCCTGTCGATGTTATAGATGGTGGAGAGGATGACGATGGCTTCAATAGTTATACCGCCTTCTACCGGACCATCTAATTATGTTTATAAACGATTTATCCCAAAACGGAATTATTTCTATTTTGCTGTGGAAGTTTGTGGTCGAAATAAATATATTCTTAATCGTATTTTTTTCGAAATAACTAATTTTTTGCAAATAATATTTTCCGGAAACTAATAAAATATAAAACATTTTCATTCAATATTTCATATATATATATCAAAGATTTGTGCGAGTTGGTTGTGCTTTTAGGAAATATATTAATTTATTTATGATAACATATATAGACAAAATATTCTAAATGGATTGATAGGCCTAATACCGTTAAAAATTAACGTTAATTTTTATCGCAAAAAAAGCGGCCAAACTAGCGTTATTTATATGTATTTTCTAATAATTAACGTTGGCATTCTCAGAAATTAACGAATTTTAATGCACTACAGTATTAAAACGTTAAATTGTTTGCTGGGTAGGTTTCCCAATGCGTCTTAATTAATTTTGTAATCGAAGTGGATAAATTGAAAAAAATTTGGGAAAATTCCATTTTCGGTGTCTAAGTAATAATAGTTAGAACAATTTGTTGAAAACATATCTGGGTTTTTTATTAATGAAATAATTATTATTAAAATAAAAGATATTTAAATTGATAAATTTGAAATTAATCTGCTAGTATAAAGTTTACATTAATTTTACTTTATATTATTGTTGTTTCAATAGTTCTTGTTACATTTTTCATTGTTTTTATATAATCGATAAATGTAAATGTTACTAACTGATAAGTGTAATGATAATGAGGTATTTTATTATGTTATTAATTCGTGATTTTGTTACCATATTGGGGCATCATCAGCATCTCGGTTATCACGGAAGGTCCGGCCGCGGGCGGGTCACACATGATCTTTCTACTTTCAACATTCAACTTTCAACTAAAAGTTTGAACACATTGTAGCCTGTGGAGACAGTCAACTTGATGTTCTACCCTAATTTAATGTTGAAAGTTGGCATCTGTAGCATTAGTAGCATTGACAGCCAATCAGAGGTAACAACTACTGTATTTCTCAACCGAATAATAATTGTGATGTGCAAACCTGTTATAGCTTATAGGACATAGTTATTTGGAAAGAGTTGATAGTTGAATGTTGAAAGTTGAAAGCTCATCCTTAAGCCTGGTTCACAATCTTGTGTAGCTACACACACATGTGTAGATGTAGCTACACAAGTGTATCTACTAGCTACACTTGTGTAGTAGAATACACATTCTACATAAGGTATTGTGTAGTGAATGTTCACAACTTTGTGTATTTAGTCTTGTGTATTCTACAATTATATTCGAGAAATGGCAAATAATGATGATCTTGTTGCGGTAATTACAGCTACCAAATGTGTAATGGAAGCAAAAAAATAATGGGGAACAGGAAAAGAAGGTGGTGGGTGCGGCCTGCTAACCAGAAACGAAAATAATTATCAGAATTTAATAAATTATTACCCATATTGGGAATAAAACACCCAGAAATGTACTTCAGGTACATGAGGATGTCACCCGATCAGTTCGACCACCTACTATCGTTGCTAGGTGAAAATCTGAGAAGTGAATTGACGCCTAGAAATCAGAGAAATGTGTGTATCTATCTATACCATACACGAATCGGTAATGATAAAATCAATTGACGATTATTTACCTAAATAGACACTCAATATTTATATGCCTTATGTAGTTCCCAAAAAGTTGAATTTATTTCAACCCTGGATATATCTTTTTACAGAACACAGCAGAACACAGTAGAACACAGCAGAACACAATAGAATACAGGCGGAACATAGGCGAACACAGCTGTAATTAAAATCTACACCAAAAAATAACACACTTGGGAAAGTACCGGATTTAATCATACAACTGTAAGATGTCAATTACATATTGAAATTAAATGGCGGTTTTCCATATCCTCCAAAATAAATTACTTCTCACTATCCTGTAACCATGGAGAGTTGGGTAGTTCTACAGCAGTACAGTACCGGTAGCTGAGTAGGCCTATATCAGTACATTGGTAATATACTCTACACTGTGCCCGGTAATTGCCGGTAAATGCCTACATCTGTCAGCCTGTACAATGTACAGTCTGTCAGTCTGTACATGTCTCTACAGCACTAGGCCTACTGCAGTATTGGAACAGGCTGACAGGCAGACTGCTGGACTAGTAACAGGTTCAGGCCTAACCGAACAGCTGATCGGGCAACTCTGATCAGGTAATTTATTTTGGAGGATATGGAAAACCGCCATTTAATTTAAATATGTAATTGACATCTTACAGTTGTATGATTAAGTCCGGTATTTTCCCAAGTGTGTTATTTTTTGCTGTAGATTTTAATTACAGCTGTGTTCGCCTATGTTCCGCCTTTATTCTATTGTGTTCTGCTGTGTTCTACTGTGTTCTGCTGTGTTCTGTAAAAAGAACTATCCTTCAACCCTTGTGTAGTGTAGTTGCAAAATTACACATACACAAGGCCTTTGTGTAGTTACTACACAACACCTCGTGTAGAAAAACAACTACACAAGTGTAGCTACACAATGCTTTGTGTAGTAGCTACATACGTGTGTGTGTAACAACTACACACACAAGATTGTGAACCAGGCTTTACCTTAAGAAACATAAAAACCAGCAGAATAATAATATTATTATAGAAAACAAAGCCCATTAATTAATGATGTTATATACTACACTCTCAACGTAGCATTATTCCTCCCATTAGGTTTATTTCTTCTCTCCCCCCCCCCCCCCCCCCCCCCCCCCCTACTCCTTGTTAGGTAATTTTCGTATTTTGGTATAGAAAACACAACAATAGGCAAGTCAGTGAGTCCAACTTAGAGTATTGGATTCTTTTTTATTTTAATTCTCATTTTGAGTAAAATGCTAAATTCCCTAAATCTGAACCAGAAGATTGTTTTAAAATTAATTGTTTCATTAACTAATTGTTTCATAATTAGTGCTGGTGGACCCAGCACCATAGCGCCACCAAGATCTCACGGTCAGCCAAGTCTGGCATGTCCTTGAGTAACCATATTCTCACCAACAGGCACCAACAGGCTGCTAAGGTTTATCCTGCCGGAGGAAACAGTGTCCAACAAGCAATGAAATGTTGTCATGGATATAACAACTCATTACTTATATGTGCATAATAGGTAAATCTTCTGCATTATGCAAGGTGAATGGGGGTACCTTTAAAGAGCATGAGATGTTACAGCTCTTCCAGATCTTGGACAGCTTGTAAAAGGCAAGCAAAAGAGGCTTTCCCTTTCCGAATTCGGAGATCTTCACCAGACCTACGAACCCATGAGCCAATAGTAGCAGAAGTCAATCACATGACTTACAAGTCAATCCAGCCATTTAATGTTTTCAATTTTCTTCTGGACTGACTCCTTGTTTACTGTCAGAATTTAGGTGTTTCTGATATTCATAAAGAGGCCAACACTGGATGCTGCCTCCTCGAAGCTAGATAACAGCTTCTGCGCTCCCCACAAAGTATCTGTTAGAAAACGTTGATGATCGTTCGTGAATATCGGTTCGGTTTTGTTGGGGGATTCAAGGCTACGGCTACCTGGTGATGGTGAAATAAGGATAAGGAATAAGAATGGTGTAAAATAAGCATAGAGTTGATAGAACAGGAAAATTCGATCCCAGACAATTTATATTTTCATGCAACATCTAATACATCTAAAGCTGTAGTTACACGAAGTGGGGCCTTCGCGCAGCACGTGACTTAAATTTAATTTAAGTACTAATTCGAAAGTATTACTGTATTAGCAAATTTTAAGCAGATTTCGCCTAATCACTTTTTACCTCTTTCATTTCTATTCAGACATTTCTGACTCTAGCGGTATAGTGAGAACTGAAGATGGATTAGGGTCTCCAGCCCCACAAAGACACAGCCTATGGATGAATAGTACATACGTACATCGGCCAAGTTTCATCTTGAATAACGGATAACGAAATGAGAGACGGATCTCACTTTCAGAAATTTCGTCGTATAGCGGCAGACCGATTAAATCTCCCCCCCCCCCCCCCCCCCCCCCACAAAGACGCAGCATGTGGTCCAGAATATATGGCAAGATTCAGCTTAAACTGATTAAAATCAATGACACGGGAGAATCTATTCACTTTCAGGCATAAAGTAGTCCTATAGCGGGTGACTGTTGAACTGATTTTCAACAAAACAAATTTTCAACTTGGCAGCTTTAAATTCGACAAAGTTATAAGCATGTCAATATCATAACGACGACAACGATTTCACTTTCAGACATTTGACCCTCTAGCGGCAGACTGGAGAACTGCAGATGGATTCGCCTCCTTTGAAAATCACAGCTAATGGTCTAATACATATCTGCCAAGTTTCAGCTTAAACGGATTAAAAGCAAAGAAATGGGAGGGCATTTAATGTTTAGACATGTGGCCCTCTAGCGGGAGACCATTGCACTGATGGTGTCTGAAAGTCTCTCAAAAATCTCAACTTTTGCTCATATTGATACCTACAAATTTTCAACTTGGCAGCTTTAAATCCGACAAAGTTATTAGCATGTCAAAATCGTAACGACGACGACGACGACGACAACGACGACGACGACAACGACGACGACGACGACGACGACAACTATTTGCATAAATTGACCCACCCCCTAACAGTGTCAATTCGCTAAGGCTCCGCCAACTTCGTGGCTCGCCCCACATTAATTTACATATTTATTGGTCAGTTCGTTGCATCAGCTACAGATATGCTGGTTTTACTTCCAATTTGTAAAATGTATCTGTATACTGCCACTACACGCGCTGTGAGACGCAGGTATGCTGCAATTCCGCTATTGAGTACGAGTATGGAGACTTATCGAATATCCAAGTTAATTATTCTCGTTAATTTGTAAACCGCGTTTTAAGTACGCGAACAATGAAACTTAACTAACAATATGGAATTACAAAGGGAGCTACAACACAGTAGCGAACCAAATCAGATTAAATTATATGCATGGGATTATTTATATAATGCCACCCACGCGGGCTTTAATTAAGATGCTCTTACCTTTTTTTCTGTCTCAATTTTCCGCCGATTATTTGTTGGACATGAAGATGAAGAAGCTCTTAGCTTCTTTCCTGTCTCAATTTTTTTCTTCAGATTTTTGTTGGACATGAAGAAAAAAAAACTGGTATTTAGCTCCCTGATTGGCTAGCGCTACAATATCATGTATAGGCCTTTCCCAAGCAGCCTTTAATCAGCGAATGTAAGTCAATTGAGAAGCACCCTTCCCGTGTCTTAGCAACAGCACCTGAGGTAATATGTTAGCTAAAAAAATAGTTAGACTAAAAATGGAGCTGCACTGCAGCATGGTGATCCTAGTACAGTAGTAATATGTTAGCTTGCTTGATAGGCAGACTATTGGTAGAAGTTCATTCATTCCCTATCCATCCACTCATACCCCATATAGGTGGAGGTGTGTGTGTGTTTAGGTATGCGGTCAATGACATCAATATTATTACTAACTTAAAAGGAATAATACTAATATTCACTACAACCTGAGGTGTGTGTTTATCAGTTTATGAACTGATGAATGAAATAAATTATTGTTTTACAAAAGTGATTATTTGTGTAAGCTTACTTATTTGCTGTATTATTATTTAATCTAAATGTACATAATAGTTTTAATAAATTATTTTACAAAATGTTTCCAATTCTTAGTTTGGCCTGCTGCTTACGGGATCGTGTTAATTAGGACGAATGAAAATTTCATGTCCGTCTATCTGGCTGTCCGTCCGCCGGTACGTCCGTAATAAATAATTCATTCGTAAATAACTTTTGATGATTTTAAACATTTTCAACCAAATTTTGTATGGGCATTGGGCATACTAGACTAGATAAAAACATCCAATATTTTGAAACATTTTGACTGTTTAAAATAGGGAAATTATTTGTTAAAAATGTGGAAATTAGAAATATACTGTACTGGACTGTACGAATATAAACCTCATCAACAAATATGTACGAATCGCGATATTGGAATAAACCAATTGGATGGCCTGCTTATGATTGCCCAGAAACTGCCTTGAATGAATATAGGACACATACTGTACAGTAGGAATAGGAATGTCACTTTGTTAAGAATGTAATTATTATTTAGATTTGAGAACAGGCACGTATGGTGACCATTGTATCTGGGGGGCAGAGGCTAAACCTGTGGGGGGGGGGGGGGGGGGGAACCCATAACTGGGTTTGGGGGGCATACAGAAAAGTGAGAGTTAATTTAGTACATAAAGTAAAATCAATATTGTTGAAGAGTATGTGGGGCGAGCCTTGTCGAACTGACACTATTAAGGAAGTGGGCCAATAACAGCAAATACTGTAGTTGTTGTCGTTACAATTTTGACATGCCAATAACTTTGTCGGATGTAATTAAACCTATTGAGTTTAAAATTTGTAAGCATAAATACTGTATGTCCAAAAGATAAGGTTAAAATTACAAAAAATAAAACTTTAGATATGTATACCAGCGCAAGCAACCATCAGCGCCTAGCCTATTACTATTAGTTGCAAGCTGGCTCCCATACTGCAGAGGGAGGTCAACAGTGAACAACCCCTGCGCCCTGGTAGCCAATGAGAGAACCTGGACCTTCGGTGTATGTTTAGTAATTATTTATAAGAGCTCTGTAATCTGATAGGCCTAGAGTAAAGTGTAATTTAATCACATCAAAATTTATAAAGAGATGCAGTCTGCCAACAAGCTTTACTGCCCTGAGTTGTGAGTAGCAACATAGAACAAATACATAACGGTAGCCTACACCATTGTACAATTTATTTCGGCACAATCTTATCAATTTCAGCCTAATCTCTCTTTTTACCACTGCTCATAATTTTATTTATTTTAATTATTTAATAGCATCCTCGTAACCAGACATATACTGTAAGATAGCCTCAAGCCTCGTATAAATTAGTATCTTTTACAGTATATTATTCAATTAAATATAAACCGGGTATGTACTTATTTTAAGATGTAAATTATGTAAATATTTAAATATATATTTATATCACTGAAGACGTGTGTTAATATACGAAATGGCCATATGATAAAAGGAATTTGTTTTACTTAAAATCGTGGCTTAGACCCTTACAACACCAATATAACTCGATCCAGAGATTTTGTGTCCTCAGCAGTTAGAGCCCAGCATGGACTCCCATAGAGGAGTATTGGAACTACTGCTGCTCTAAATAATCGGAACTTAGGTTTCCGACGTATTCTGTCAATCCTTATGAAAAATCACAATCGTTAGTTAAAGATAGAGATCGCCTGCACTTCGTGCGACTTTCTATGTACCTGACCAGACTGAATGTAGTTAATCTATAGTCTGCCATAACTTTATCATACCATTTACGACGTTGTCATTGCTCCTGAATATGTTTTAAAATATTTGCGGTTTATGAGATGTGTCAACAGTGGAAGTGCTAGGTTGGTTATGTTACGAACCAGCTAACAAAAGATGTCTGCTGAGTTTGAACGGATTAAAACTAAAGGAATACAATGTTGAGACAGTTAGCAAATATTAATTAAGAATAACACAAATAATAGGATTTCATTAATAGGAGTACAAACATTCACACGGCTTTACTTTGTGTTAAAACTGTCTGACTTCTAACGAAAACCCATTCGTTTGCCCAAGTTGGTTGTTGTTCGATATAATAGTATATATCGAACAACAACCAACTGTCATCACATTAACCAATAGTCATTTTACAGGTTACATAGACTTACTTGAGCTGTTGCTCTATAGGAGTTAGTAGTACTGGCTGAATAGAATTACAGGTTAATTCAATAAAATAAAAATAAAAAAAAAAGTTGAAAAAAAAGAAGAAAATGTTAGAAGTTGGGTTGAACAACAACTAGTGAGTCCTTCTCTTGGCCGAACTACATTTAACCAATGCAACCACGCCTTTTTATCTTGCTCCAACTCTCCAAGAAGAGAAGGCCTACCATCTTGTGTTGATTCAATTTGCCCAAGTATTGAAACATAATACTCTAGCTGTCGATGTAAATAATCGTATTTATCGTAACCGATTCCGTTTTCTATTATACGACTGCATTGGCATATCAAACCCCGGAGATCATTCAAAAAAACGAATCCGGGATCTTCCATGTCTTTAACGTAACGTAATATGTACTGTAACTAATTACAGTATATGGAAAGTACATATGTAGGCTTACCTATGTGCAATGTGATTCACTGCATTGAATGTTTCAATATATACATTGATCATAGAACCTAGCAACCAATGTAATCTCTTCGCTACCACTACTGCTGTGAACTGAGGCTGGCTCCCTTGACCCTCCAAAGATTGAAGGATTGAACGGCACAGCGTTACATAGTCGGCAATGACGTCCAGGTGGGATCGAACTGGTGATCCCCGGATGGAAGACTGACGCTCTAACCATTCAGCTACCGGTAGCGGCTCAGGTAAAAGACATGGAAATACTACCTGATACCTTGTATGTCCCAATTTACGTCCTTATTAAGTCCCATCTGCCAATACCACCATCTGCTGCCACTGTTGTGCTCAGCCCTACATTACTTGGCCGTCTTTAACCACTCGCTACAATGAAAGGGTAGTTTATATTAACCATGAAATAATGAACCATACCCGGACCGGTAGTAGTTAGTTCTTAACCCTATTAACCCTTTCCATACCGGGGCACACCCGTATGAGCCACAACCTACCCTCCCGTGGCAGACACGTATGAGCCATGATATTATATTATGTTCTATGGTTTCCTATGTATGACTGGGATGCCAGATAAGTGTTACTATGCTCCCATTAGGTATTTGGGACAAGTAAAATGAGTATCCCTATACTCAGCAGCTGCCTGACAGTCCCTACCAATAGTGAAAGATGTCATGCATTTCTGTATAATTCAGTAGCACTGCAGTATTGAAGAATGTATAGTCTAACATATTTATCTGATGTACCATTGTTACTGGTATATTTCTGTATTTAGGAATTCAGTGCTCATGTCCATTGATTGTTGGCTATTACAGTATTACTGTAGACTAATACAGTATACTGTACTGTAAACTCAGGCATTAGTGCACATTACGGCATTGTATCATTGGACTTATAGATTTTGGTTTTCAGCATTTCAGATCCAAACATTCAGCATAGTATTACCATATTACACTCTACACAATACAGTATTAGTTTAGCATCTTTTTTGAGTTTACATCAATAATTATCACATTGTGGCAGTGGCAGACCCAGTATCATTCTATGGAAAACGTGGAATAACAAGAACTGCACGATTTAAAACTCTAGGAGATGCTGCTGATTCAATAGCATCACACCATGGGACTTTGTCTACAACTGTGACCATACTGCCTCCTGATACAGGTGACGACCGCAATGCTGACAGTGATGAGGAGCAGGATGACGACATAGACCCAACATTCCTGCCTGAGCCTGCTGGTGAAATAGAAGTGGAAGAGGAATATGAGAATGATGACAACTATGACGAGACATCCAATGATGCTGATGAGGTTGAAGAATCTGTGCATGAAAAGCATAAATGGCGGAAAAACTTAAATATAGCGCACCCTCCACAACCAGAACTTCAAAGTTTAGAAAAACCGGACTGTGTTGATCCATCAATAGCAGGAGCTTCTCCGTTCAAACTATTCTCCAAATACATGGACAACGAAATGATTGATATGTTTGTGACTCAGACTGATTTATATGCGAATAGAGATAAAAACTGCCCTTCATTCAAGACTAACGACATTGAAATTCGTAAGTTTCTTGGGATTATTTTATTGTCTGGCTATCACCAAGTACCATCTCAGCGTGATATGTGGTCAGATGACAATGATCTTGGTATTCCAATTGTAAAAGAAACGATGCCGCGAAATCGATTTGAATTAATCAAGCGATACTTTCACCTGGCTGACAATCTTAACTTAGAACAAGGCAACAAAAAATTGCGAAGGTTCAGCCCTTATACGATATGATGAATGCTCGACTTGTTCAGTTTGGGATATTTGATAGTGAACTATCAATATATGAAGCCATGATACCTTACTATGGCCTTCATTCAGCTAGGCAGTTTATGGCTAATAAACCCGTTCGTTTTGGGTACAAGGGGTGGTGCGTTGCAGGCAGTAATGGATATCCGTATCAACTAAAGATTTACACTGGAAAGGAGAAAGATGGTGCTGATACCCAATCTACTAATAAAGAGAAGGCACCACCAGCAAAGCAGGCAAAAGTGGATCGCTATGAACGAGCACGAGAGAAAGATCCAAAAACTACCCTTGGTGGGAAGGTCGTTCTCCACATGACCTGATATTATTGAAAGTGTATGTCATTATTGTCTAAACACCATTTTTACATTGACAATTTCTTTACTAGTTATGCTTTGCTACGAGTGATGAAGGAACGAGGTGCAGCAACAACTGGTACAATACGACAAGACAGAACAGGTGGTGCAAATATCAGCCTGATGAGCACGAAGGATATGAAAAAATCGCCTCGAGGAACATTTGACTATATATGTGATGGCATTGTTCATATCACAAAGTGGCATGACAATAACATCGTTCACATGGCAAGCAATGCTATTGGACATGAACCAGTTGGAAATGTAAAGAGGACAGTCAAAGGTGGTAGTGTTCAAGTGAAGGTTCCTGGAGATGTTGTGAAGTATAACCAGGGTATGGGTGGTGTAGATTTGTTAGATAGGTTAGTTTCTTCATATCGTCCCCGAATAAAAGCCAAGAAGTGGTGGTTTCCACTTTTCATTGAATCTCTAGGGGTTTGCATGACTGCTGCTTGGAGAGTTCATTGTCGCATATTTCCGAAAGGAGAGCAGCTATCACACATCTTATTTGTCCGTGAGGTTACTCAATGCTTTTTAGCTGGCACTGTTGGAGCCACTGCTCAAATAAGGGAACCAAGGCGTATGAGTGGTAAACCGCGTCATGTACCTGATGATATCCGATGTGACGAAATGGAGCACTTTAGGGAATAAGTTACACAAGGAAGATGTGCTGTATGTCAAAAAAATACGCGAATTCAATGTAGAAAATGTAAGAAGAGACTGCACAGTGATCATGGAAAAGTTTGTTGGATAATTTACCATTCAAAGAACACACACTGAACTCTATATGAAAGCTAAATCGTTTTTCAGCTCATGGTAAACTCAGAGAGTAAATTTATAATTATTTTCTATTAATTAATTAGTAGTAATATTAATTAATAAATATGTCTCTATGTAATACTGAAATATATAGATGGAATTGTATGGAAAAGTTTTTTCTTTTGTTTTATTTAAATTTATTAATTAATAATTTACATTACTACTTGTCTTCTTAGTTGTAATATAATATTTGTTAATTAATAATAATATTACTAATAAATATAATAAATATTGTTGTAAGGGCGCTATTTATGTTATTGGAAGTTTTATAATGCATTATAATGCATACTACTAAGCAGTAATTGGTTCAATATAGATGAAATAATTTGAGTATTCAATAATATGGAAATTTTGTAAATTCTTAGTGCTTTAGCGCCCACTGTTCCCAAATGGGAACATGCCCTTTATAGGCCAATGGCTGAATGGATTTTCATGAAATTCACAATTTTTCTTAATTTTGACTATATGAGCCTGCCCTATGAAAGGAATTGTGATATATTAATGTGAAATGGGTCTGGTCCTTAGAAGGCATTTTTAATTATTTATTATTTTTAAGTATTTAGAGGTATTTATTAAAGAGGCATTGCATTGTTGCCCAGCTACATACGGGATAAACAAAGTGTTCCAGGAGTGGAACTCCTTCCGGGAGTGGAACTTGGGAGATTCTTGAATACCAGGTCTTGGTGTATACCAGGTCTTGGTGTATTCCCATATTCCAAAAGGGGGATGTTTTAACATCTTCCGGGTTCAACCCCATATAGTACGTTCAAATTTTGCGAGACAGAGGGGGAAACTGGACGTAAATCCCATCTTTGCGAATTAATACCCCGCCTCAATGTTAAATTCTCAATTTAGGGAAAGGAGCACGTTACAGTGGCACGTTATTTTAACCAAAACAATAAACTAAACACATCAGTACAGGTTACAGTTTTATTTTTCAGAGTAATCATTCGATATTTGCGTCCAATTTCCCCTGGAGAGGGATGAATTTTTATTGCATCCAGTTTCCCACCCTATCTGAATTTTGCCGTGTTTTAACATGGCTGCTGGTGCCTTATCCACCAACACGATTGTATCCAAACATGTAGTGCAACATGGGTTATAAAGTACTTTATTTTACTCTTGGAATCTTTATCGCTATAAAATTTCGGAGTCCTTATAAACCAGCAAATTCAACTCCAGGAATAGTTATACCCCCTTGTTTTCCCACTAACTCCCGGAAGGTGATAACCCGGGTATGGCATTTTTACCCCATTTATTTTCACAGCAATTATTTATAATAATTCTAGACAGCCCTTTAGGCAACAGCTTTCTAGTCCATGTACAGATGATACGTGAATATGTTGAGAAATGCGTGGCAGATCGGAGAACTGCATATGGAACAGATTCATACCATCATGAAATACAGTAAAAGCCCACCCCCGTAGGAGATAACTGTCAAGTTTCAGCTTTAAAAGTAAGGATCACCTCCGGGGACTCCCCTCCTTCACTATTGAAAACGCTTGTATTTCCGATCGATTTCGAGCTCTTGGCTCCTTGTCAAGGCACTCCGTTCAAATTACAAATTAATTATATTTACAGCATTATTACGATTATAGATTAGATAGTTTCCGGTATTTATATACATAGCAAAGAAACTAAAAAAACTAAATTAACAATTAATCTACCTACAAATTCTCAACATGTAGTATGAAATATTCCATCAACAGAAAACGGGCGTAAACGACATCGGCCCCTACTGCTATATACCCCTACTGGTATCAATATAAGATACATAATATGTAAGTTCAAAATATAACTTATAGAAATATAAATGTTACCTATATTAATCTTTGAAATTATTAAATCCAACACGATCGGTGTTGATAACAATAATCTTTTTTACACCAAGATATGATATAAACTATATCTCAACTCAATTAACCCGTCACCAGATGTTTTACAATACATCAAACAAAGGTCAATAAACTACACAGTAGTAGTATATGGTATACCTATCTAATATCCAAACTCAATAAGCCCATCACCTAATGTTTATAATACATTAACCGAAGGTCAATAATCTGAGCGAAAATAATCATTCTTGAGAATTACAGTTAAAAAAAAGCAAACAGTCGGCCGAAGCCGGAGGCGACCCGAAGGCTCCTCTTTCGATAGCTGCTACCCGAGGGTAGGGGTGGGCGCTACTCCTATCCCAAGATTTGCTCCCAGTTATTTAACTGGTACTCATTTTATCGACCCCAGTGGATGAAAGGCTGAGTGGACCCTGGCGGGGCTGAACCTACAACCAATAGATTGCAGGCCCGGCGCTCAACCAACTGAGCTACCCCGCCTTATTACCCCCGCGAATTACAGTTAATATTGTAATAATGATATTCTGGCGCCCATGTCAGGTTATGAGTTCATTAACCTCGACTGCTTTACATCACAGTAATATACAATATACATTATTATGCCTTGAGAAATATCTAAGTCCAAATTCCTTTATTTGTTAAGCAAAGCTGAAACAAATAGGTGACAGATATATATCACAAATAATGCAGGCCTATTTATTATTAGTACCGGTATATTTTGGGTGAGAGTGGCTTCATATTATTATAATTTTTCACGGGAACAGTTTTGTAAAGTCGGTATTGATGTCTAGGTTAATCGAACTGGAGACCCTCAGGTTTGAAGTATTGCACTCTAGTCATTCCGATATCAGTTCAGATAAAACCAGTTCCCTCTTGGCGTATTGTATAAATCAGTTGCTTTGGGTTCAGATATCTCTGGTGGTCGTGGGTTCGACCCCGCATGGGAGCCAGGCAAGTTTTCGTTCGGAAGGCTTTTTCGCAAGGAATGCTATAAAGGGACTGACTACACAGGACGCATCTCTGCCTTGTATCTTTAAATGGTAGCTAAATGAATACTAGTTTCCCCTCGGGAGTATAGTTCTGAGGTGACCGCACTGAAAATGAGTCGTCGGACTATGTGCGTACCACTACTACTACTACTAGGATCGGCATGCTGCATTGCAGCTGCATTTTTAAGAATGCTGTGCGGGCTTGTCGACAAAATTGCGCCGCCACAACTCCCTATCACCCATGAAATTTGCTAGATCATCCGCATCTTCAAGGCCAGTGTCCTTTAAGATGCGTCTCAAGAAAGTCATGGGCTGTCCACCATGCTTATTCACTACATGAGGCTGCCAAAGTACAAGATTATGCACTGTCTGGTCCTCACGGCGAAACCAATGTCCTGCAAAGCGGAGGCGATTTTGTTCTCGTGTCAAGCTTGGGGGAACCAATGAGACACCTCCAATGTTATATAGTGTCTGGTTGGAGATGTGTGCATTGTACTTGATACAATGAACCCGGCGTAGCATTCTTGTGAATGTGCCATCCAGAGATTTGGTGTCCTCAGCAGATAGAGCCCAGCATGGACTCCCATAGAGGAGTACTGGAACTACTGCTGCTCTAAATAATCGGACTTTAAGTTTCCGATTAATTCTCGGTGACTTCCAAATCCAGCAAAGCCTATTCAAGGCTGCCCATGCCTTTCCCTTACATATTCGAAGATCCCCTGACTTCCGGATCCATGATCCCAGGTAAAAGAAGTCGTCCACATGCTCAAGCCAGACTTTGTCAGACTTTGTGCGTAATCCCCGGCCTAACGGCCGATGAAAACTTAGCTTTTACTTTTTTGAATTTCTACCTGATATCTGGATGTCGTCACATGGACGTCAAACTGCATTTTTGCTAAGATGCGCCATAACAAGTAATAAATAATATATATTAATATATATAGAATTATTAATATATTTATTATAACGTAATAAACCACGTTTTTTTTCACTAAGTTGTATTAATGTTTCACTTAAAAATACCATCACTTTATTTGATGCTTATTAATTAATTTTGTACTTTTTTAACAAGCGGCTTCAATAAAACCAATAATATTTTAAAACTTTTCAACTACAACTAAAACTCTCAAGGCCTACATCACACTAAATTTATTCATTAATACTGTATGTACTATTTGATATTTATATTAAATTACAAGTTACAGCTAGAAAACAAACATAAACTGTGGTTATAAATGCAACCTGCTCCTTCCCTTTAATTGGACGTTATGATGCTAGTTATTTTGTTTAGAATCACCCACCTCTGAATCAGTCTGTGAAACATGCCACTTGCCACTTTTTTTTATAAATATTTTCCTAGATTTCAAGATTTCAAGGATTTCGAGATTTCATGATTAAAAATATTATAGGAAGATTTATAAAAATTATGGGACAAAATATAGAAAACGTGAATAATAAGGATAAAATTTAGTCTTGTAAATTATATATATTTTAGGCAATTTTGCAGGAGATATAGGTGAAAGAGGATTTAAAATAATAACTTGAAATATCACTCCAACATCACGAAAAATCAAAAATAATATACGGTATATTAGGTTGGGCATGACCTATTATAATATTTATTTTTATTAATATATTTTATTATTTATTTATAACATTATCTTATGTAATGGGATAGTTAGATATAGGGAATAGGGTAGTTTTATAAATCGAAAAACAGAATGTAGTTTGTGAAAGACCCAAAAAGAAACTGCTCATCAAAACATTCTACCCGAGACGCATGGGCCATCAAGCTCATGAACTAAACCAGTACTTATCCTGACTACCGGACCGGTACCTCAAATAGTACCTTTTCGTGGTAAACAACTTCTATTACAATTAATTATTGGATTGATCTAAATAAAGTTCTTTCGCTCAATAATTTGAGTATATCACTCACCACAACATTACATCTTTAAATATTCTTCCACAAAATTTGTCATGCGGTTCAACCACCCAACCTCAAGGTATCAGCCCGTATTTCACAGAAAATTATACTTCTTATAATCTCAAATATTATTCAACTTCAGTATCGATTTAGTGCGCTTAGAGACCATTAAAATAAGAGTAAGTTGATAAGTTCTCAAGAGGATGCACAACAGACATATGCCTGTTCAGTTCAATCCCCCCATATAAGCGTGCCATAGCCAAATAAATGTGCCAACATGATCTGATTGTGCATTCAATCAATATGTGATGAAGGTCCATACACCCACTGGAACTACTTCATTAGCGAGTGAAAACCAGTTTACCAAAAGCTCATTAGATGTATAACTTTTTAAAGAGCTATATCACATAGACAGATGCCCAGAGGTTGAGCTGAGCTGCACCAAACATTTTTAGAAAATCTCTGGAAATATTCATTTCTCTTGTGTTGAATTTGTCTACCCCACTAAATCGATAGGGTTTCTAATAAACCTGTGATCAATCCACAAATTGTTTATCATTTAAAGGTACTATTGGAGGTAGTCAAATAAAATGTCGCTTTGATGCATGAGAAATTGATTGGCAATGTAACTCAAGAAGAGCAATGGTTGAGCAGCTGAATTATTTACTAGATAACTTACAATTATTACAATTAACTTACAGTTATCTTTATTCCATATTACTTGTTTTTTTGATTTCCAAATCTTGCCTTTTTGCTCCACCCATGGATGGAATACTTAATATATCTATACTGTATTTAGTATTCTATGATCCACCCTACTAGTATATAACAGCATAGTATATAGCAGGAATAGTTTACGTACACACTTAATATATCACTGTATGTAAATACAGTATATGTAAACACTTTATATATCTGTCAAAACTTTATATAACTTCAATTTAAACCGTAGCATGGTAAAGAACAACAAACATGGAAACATAGGTCCCTTATAGAAATGGGACTTTGTTTTAATTAAACCTGAGTGAGCATTCCCAGTCTGCATGTATATTGTACTGTACTGTAGGCCTACAGTGTACAGTGTACAGTACATGTCCACCAGATTAAAATGTTCAAAGCTTCGCAAAAAAAGTTATAGCCTCTATCAGTATAATTATCTGAAGTACTTTTTATCACTTAACATCAAAAATAGTTATTTTTTAGGCAATAAATACAATGAAGTCCTCATTAACAATTTCGATTATTTTCTTTGTCATTATTGGTGGCATCCGTGGAATACCATCTTGTATGAAGAGAGACAAAGGCTGCTCCACAGATGGGTTGATTCACACAGAATATAAGGTCGACACTTGGAATTTATGTAAGACCACTTGCATGGAATACCCCAAGTGCAGCTATTTCGTATGGTATGGACCTACTTCCTCACCTCTCACCAATTCATGCCTTTTGTTCAACTCTATATGCCAGAAACCAACAAGGTGTGAGGGCTGCATCTCAGGACCTCCTATTTGTGAAACTTGCAGTATCGATTACGCATGTGAGACTAATGGCGACAACATTATCAAAGCCATTATGAACATCCACCAGGAATCAACATGCCAGTGTCTTTGTCAAGAGAATCCCTCATGTCATTTCTACACACATTATGGTGCTACAAGCGAGATTTTTCCTAATGGCTGTTCCCTACTGTCCTCCTGTAAAACCTTTTTAAAGATTTATGATAGCAATGGGGACTCTGTGTGCCACACAGGTCCTAAGAAGTGTAGACCAGGGGAACCTTGCCAACAGTATGAAGCACTAATTGACACCGGCTCAAACCCACGAACTAAATCAATTTTGCGTCGCGATCTTAACAAGATCTTAACTATGGGTTGCGCTGCAAAAATTAATATTTTGGCTATTGGAGGAGGAGCTGCTTCTGGTCCTACTGCATCTTCTGGGGGATATTACAAGAAGGGAGGTGGGGGAAGCGGATTTGTGAGTTTTGTTAAAAACGTCAGTATTCCATATACATTCGATGTGATAAATACAATAGGGTATGGCGGTAAGATCTTCGATGGTGCCGATGCGATGATGGGTAAGGATACATTTTTAGTTGACGAGGACGGCACGGAATTGATTCGGGCGGAGGGAGGTAAAACAAGCACTTGGAGAGGCGGACGGGGATACAGTGGGGGAGGTGGGGGTTGCAATTGTAAATACGGTGGTTATGGAGGAAGGAATGGAGGGAATGGTACCGATTCACAGGATTGGGATGGTGGGATCGGGAGCAATATTACTGTCGATGTGTACAATATGGAAATGACGCAGTTCGAACTGACTGCAGGACGACCAGACCCTAGAGATGGCAGTTTTGGTGGCGGTGGTGGTGGGATCATGGTGGATGATAGCATTTACAGCTACGGGACCGGTGGTTCTTACAATGCGGGGCACAGCGGAGCAATACTCATCGAGGTTGTTGACACAGGGTTTGTGGCAGAAGATACTATTGAATCATCAAAGATCTGTGAAGATGATGTTACAACAACAACAGCTGAGTCATCCAGTACTACCTTGACCGCTGTGACGCCTATTCAACTTGGATTGTTGATATCATCTTTGATTGCGTTTCTTGTATGAGTGAGAAACCTCAATATTCATATCCACCATACAAAACCTAATTATGTCTAATACCCCCTAAACTATACAATATAAATTAAAACTGTATCATTATAGAATTAATTTAACTGTTGTAGATATGAATTTAGGAGGATAATTTCTTATTTTTGATTTAATTATTTAGATATTACTTATTATATTACATTTCGCAACATATTATAACCCCGTGATCTGCATGTCAGACGGAGTTTAGCAGAAACCTATTAACCCTAACTACCACAATTTTGTGAAACATTATCTCTAAGTTTCAGTGATATCAAGTCCCAGAATGTTTCCTGTTACAAATGTTTCTGATTTATCTAATAACTGCCCCGCAATTCTATTAAATTGCAGATGCAGTTGTTATTGAACGATCTTCACGATGAAGCACTATCTATATTTAATATATTATTAACTGTTCATCAGAAGATATGCCTTTATAGATTGTTGTTAATGTTCAATAACTAATTATAAAATATATAAAATGTAATATATGTTCAATTGCATGAAGTATATGAAATTGATTGGTATTCATTATATTATTTTAACTTATTAATATATTTTATATATTTTATTCAATAATCCCGAACCCTGGCCCTTGACTGACGGCCCTTGACTGATTGATAATTGATAACTAGTCTAAGATTACAATGTAACTTGGGAAACAGAGTGGAAGGGTTTACTGTGGAAGATCACCCATAGTGGTGAACAGAACATTCCTTTAGGAAACAGAGTGCAAGGGTTTACTGTGGAAGATCACCCATGGTGGTGAACAGGCATTCCTTTAGGAAACAGAGTGGAAGGGTTTACTGTGGAAGATCATCCATGGTGGTGAACAGGCATTCCTTTAGGAAACATAGTGGAAGGGTTTACTGTGGAAGATCACCCATTGCTGTGAACAGGTATTCCTTTAGGAAACAGGGTGGAAGAGTTTACTGTGGAAGATCATCCATGGTGGTGAACAGGCATTCCTTTGGAAACATAGTGGAAGGGTTTACTGTGGAAGATCACCCATTGCTGTGAACAGGTATTCCTTTAGGAAACAGGGTGGAAGAGTTTACTGAGGAAGATCACCCATGGTGGTAAACGTGAATTCATTTAGGAAACAGTGTGGAAGGGTTTACTGAGGAAGATCACCCATGGTGGTGAACAGGCATTCCTTTGGGAAACAGAGTGGAAGGGTGTACTGTGGAAGATCATCTGTGGTGATGAACAGGTGTTGATGTGTTTCGCCGTGATAATGAACTGAACAGGCATTCGTTTGAATAATTAATCAACCTTACAAATCGGATAACAATAACATAAAGGAGACACACAATGGAACACGTTTGAGATACAGTGTAGACCTTGTATTGCAATGATTTGTGGGCACGTTGAAACTTTACGGCAGCCGTGTGCACAAAGGCCATACAACAATGCTGCTGCTAGGCTATTATTTAAGATTAAGATCCCTTGTTTTACAATTTGGTCTATGTTAGATTTGGAGTTATCCACATAATCTATCTTTATTGAACTGTTATTTGTTATTTTGTACGGATATTTTGTACGAGTAACTATTATTTCGTCCAAGGACTGTTATAACGTCCGAGGCGAAGCCGAGGACTTATAACACGTCCGAGGACGAAATAATAGTTACGAGTACAAAATATCCGTACAAAATAACAAATAACAGTTCAATAAATGTGTTGTCTCCCTGAGAAGGTTAACAATTCTAAAAGGGTTTTGTTTGGGGGAGAGTAAAGAAAATGGGGCATGGAATTTTTGGGGGATAATATAAATAACGGTATTTATTACGGACTCTATTTAAAAAACTCAATATTTTAGCGGGAAATAATCACAAGTAATAAAGGTAATTTAAGCGTTTTTATTTAATTTCTCTATGTAAATAGACTGACCATTGATGATGTTACAGTAGAAAATTACCTCCCTCAATATTTCGACTGCGTGCAGGTGAGAGACTAATCAGTATAATTGAAATATTACTCATTGTTGCTCTTTCTTCATTGGCGGAAGACATATTTCATGGCTCGGGTCTCTCTGCGAAGTCAGGCTGTGAAGCTGATCCTCTCATGGGGGTTTTTGCTTAATATGGTGGTACAGGAGAACATTATAGATACATTGTGACACAGCTGTAGTTAATTTGGCAGAATGGTTGGTCAGCTTTTCTAAGAGATGGATCTACCCTTTTGTGAAACTCATCCCAAGGCACTCAGGACTTAGGCGACGCCCATTCCCACCATTTTCATTCTCATACCTCTGCCATCGGACTATTTAACATACAAACCATTCTAGAACATATGTATTTTGTTACATTATTATGACAACTTATCAGCGTTCTGGTGATATCTTCGCAACGAGCGAAGTACTTATTTACAGCATTGCGGCCTATAGGACGGAACCCTGCAAAGTATTCATAACTTAATAGCAATAAACCCCTAAACGTCTTGACTGTTCTCAGTCTATCGATGAGAGCCATATTGTACTGTAAGTGTGACATTATTTACGTTACATTTGTTACAATAACTGCAAGCAATTTCTTAAAAAGGATATCAATTTCACTTATATTACTAGAGAGTGAACATTTCAATATTTAAATATAATAATTGTAAGCGTTGAAAACGCAGACAAGTTTACATAATGTAACAAAATTACGCACCCAATACATCATTCACCATTGTGTGAAAAGGGCACTGTTCTGTTAACAGCGTTTATATTTATGTATACCTCACTCGCTCCACTCGCTTGTTACATAAATACACTCTGGTCATAACTCTGAGAAGTGCTAGTTTTCACACAATCATGTAAATAGTTTTGTATTTCAAGAATATTAGTTAAATAAATGGTTTGGCGCGTCTTCACCCGCGTCCAATCTTCGCCTGATCGGGGGAAATGAGCAGATTACAGAAACGGCAGGTTACATATGACTTTTTCTAACCAAAACAATAAACAATGTTGCTAATAATCATTTTGAGAGCGAAGCTTTCTCCGGCCGAAGTTTGCTGCGTACCAAATAAATGGCCACACAAAACATCAGAGGAAATTCAATTAATGCCATGCCAATATGCCAGTCAAGTCAGCCTGCCCTGCACTTTACATACATTACTCTTGTATTCTTGTATGCCGCCTTTCCAGCGGCAACAACAAAGCAGCAAAAAGATACCAATATTTCTTGATGTACAAAGGGTGCAATATTGAGGAGACACTTTTTGCAAACGTTTGCAAAGTAAGTAGTGAGAAAGCTAATTTCTCCTACCTACAGAAAAATTCGAGTGCATACTGCCTATCTATATTTCAAAGTTTTCCTGATATCATTAAAAAAAAATAAAAAAAAATAGCGGAGAGGGAAAGAGTTGCCCAGTTAAGGGGCCGCATTCGTAATTACGACTTATCGCTCAATTAGGATAAAAAATTTAGTGCTATATTTTTCGCAACTGTGGCTAAGGAATAACCTTGAATACATACCAGAATAACTTTAAAATTATTTATGATGGCCTAGTCTCTGTATAGTATAGTAGCCTACATTGCGCTAAATGAAATGGGAAACTTAAATTTTTCTAGAATAATTGTAGGCCAATTTCATAATGTTCATGGGGAATCCTTACCTTAGTATAATTATGTAAAAATGCTGTAGCTAATATTCTAGAAAATTAATACAACGATTTAAAAATGCTACAAATTTCCGTACAATATAACACAATTTGCGTACTATATAACACAATTTGCGTAAAAAATAAATAACACTTTTAGTACGGAAATTTTGATATATAGGAATTATTACGGGATTTAGGGGAGACAACAGCTATTATTCCTTCGTTCTATTTTTCAATTTGCCCTTTATTTCATTTCATTTTCATATTTAACATTTAACAATCTGTCAGATGCGATCTTACCGGTATGTGTCCTGCCTCGTTAGGTCCCGTATCTGTCGACGAGGTACCTAACGACCAAATGACGCGGTACCCTCCCTCCCTCCAGTTCTATTCATGCATAAAGGCACCATAGCTGATTCGGGAGAAAAGTGGTGATATATAAAAAAAATGCGGCTTTGGCCTGAATTCCGGCCGGATTCTTTTACAAATCCAGTTCCGGCTCCGGCCTGGCCGGTTTGAAAATGGTCAATCCGGCACATCCGTTAATTCAAAGCCTAAAAACATATATATTTTGAATTTATATTGTATATATCTTTTGTATTTTTGGAATATAAATAGAAGAGTACTCTACTGTTGTACCGTCAACAGCCCAAAGTATTATATATAGTATGGTACCTTGTTGTAATTGAATAAGCGAGTCTATGATTGCTGCATATATTATTTCATGTTTGTTTTTGTCTGTATGTTTGTATTTTTATATATTTTCTTAAATTTTCACTTGTTTATTTTCGTTTATTTACTACCTTTTAAATAAAAATATCGCGACATAGGAATTTACATATTTCATTAAAATGTTAGATAACATTTTTTGAACTTGTTTGGACACTATTTTTATTGCTACGGTATTAAATCAGGATTAAATACTGATCAATCATTTACTTTTGTAATCCAATATATATTTATCATATTTCAATTACAAATTTGTCAATTATAACATTGGCAAATTATTGTATTTATATTGGACTAAAATAAATCTCCCAATTAATTATTTCCATTGAATCTCCTAGGTAACCTCCTACATACTAACAATAACAGCTACTGATTCCGGAGTTCCTTCTCTCAGTTCTTCCACACAACTCGTTGTCACGGTGACAGATATAAACGATTCCCCTCCAGCCTTCCACACGCCCTACACTATAGGTTATATTCACCAACTGTCGGACAATGGGGCATTCGTATTGTCTATAAGGTAGGTTACAGTCGGACAATGAGGCGTTCTTATTGTCTATAAGGTAGGTTACAGTCGGACAATGGGGCGTTCGTATTGTCTATAAGGTAGGTTACAGTCGGACAATGGGGCGTTCGTATTGTCTATAAGGTAGGTTACAGTCGGACAATGGGGCGTTCGTATTGTCTATAAGGTAGGTTACAGTCGGACAATGGGGCGTTCGTATTGTCTATAAGGTAGGTTACAGTCGGACAATGGGGCGTTCGTATTGGCTATAAGGTAGGTTACAGTCGGACAATGGGGCGTTCGTATTGTCTATAAGGTAGGTTACAGTCGGACAATGGGGCGTTCGTATTGGCTATAAGGTAGGTTACAGTCGGACAATGGGGCGTTCGTATTGTCTATAAGGTAGGTTACAGTCGGACAATGGGGCGTTCGTATTGGCTATAAGGTAGGTTACAGTCGGACAATGGGGCGTTCGTATTGTCTATAAGGTAGGTTACAGTCGGACAATGGGGCGTTCGTATTGGCTATAAGGTAGGTTACAGTCGGACAATGGGGCGTTCGTATTGTCTATAAGGTAGGTTACAGTCGGACAATGGGGCGTTCGTATTGGCTATAAGGTAGGTTACAGTCGGACAATGGGGCATTCGTATTGGCTATAAGGTAGGTTACAGTCGGACAATGGGGCATTCGTATTGGCTATAAGGTAGGTTACAGTCGGACAATGGGGCATTCGTATTGGCTATAAGGTAGGTTACAGTCGGACAATGGGGCGTTCGTATTGTCTATAAGGTAGGTTACAGTCGGACAATGGGGCGTTCGTATTGGCTATAAGGTAGGTTACAGTCGGACAATGGGGCATTCGTATTGGCTATAAGGTAGGTTACAGTCGGACAATGGGGCATTCGTATTGGCTATAAGGTAGGTTGCAGTCGGACAATGGGGCGTTCGTATTGTCTATAAGGTAGGTTACAGTCGGACAATGGGGCGTTCGTATTGGCTATAAGGTAGGTTACAGTCGGACAATGGGGCGTTCGTATTGTCTATAAGGTAGGTTACAGTCGGACAATGGGGCGTTCGTATTGTCTATAAGGTAGGTTACAGTCGGACAATGGGGCGTTCGTATTGTCTATAAGGTAGGTTACAGTCGGACAATGGGGCGTTCGTATTGTCTATAAGGTAGGTTACAGTCGGACAATGAGGCGTTCGTATTGTCTATAAGGTAGGTTACAGTCGGACAATGGGGCGTTCGTATTGTCTATAAGGTAGGTTACAGTCGGACAATGGGGCATTCGTATTGTCTATAAGGTAGGTTACAGTCGGACAATGGGGCGTTCGTATTGTCTATAAGGTAGGTTACAGTCGGACAATGGGGCGTTCGTATTGTCTATAAGGTAGGTTACAGTCGGACAATGGGGCATTCGTATTGTCTATAAGGTAGGTTACAGTCGGACAATGGGGCATTCGTATTGTCTATAAGGTAGGTTACAGTCGGACAATGGGGCGTTCGTATTGTCTATAAGGTAGGTTACAGTCGGACAATGGGGCGTTCGTATTGGCTATAAGGTAGGTTACAGTCGGACAATGGGGCGTTCGTATTGTCTATAAGGTAGGTTACAGTCGGACAATGGGGCGTTCGTATTGGCTATAAGGTAGGTTACAGTCGGACAATGGGGCGTTCGTATTGTCTATAAGGTAGGTTACAGTCGGACAATGGGGCGTTCGTATTGGCTATAAGGTAGGTTACAGTCGGACAATGGGGCGTTCGTATTGTCTATAAGGTAGGTTACAGTCGGACAATGGGGCGTTCGTATTGGCTATAAGGTAGGTTACAGTCGGACAATGGGGCGTTCGTATTGGCTATAAGGTAGGTTACAGTCGGACAATGGGGCATTCGTATTGTCTATAAGGTAGGTTACAGTCGGACAATGGGGCATTCGTATTGGCTATAAGGTAGGTTACAGTCGGACAATGGGGCGTTCGTATTGTCTATAAGGTAGGTTACAGTCGGACAATGGGGCGTTCGTATTGGCTATAAGGTAGGTTACAGTCGGACAATGGGGCATTCGTATTGGCTATAAGGTAGGTTACAGTCGGACAATGGGGCATTCGTATTGTCTATAAGGTAGGTTGCAGTCGGACAATGGGGCGTTCGTATTGTCTATAAGGTAGGTTACAGTCGGACAATGGGGCGTTCGTATTGTCTATAAGGTAGGTTACAGTCGGACAATGGGGCGTTCGTATTGTCTATAAGGTAGGTTACAGTCGGACAATGGGGCGTTCGTATTGTCTATAACTAAGGTAGGTTACAGTCGGACAATGGGGCGTTCGTATTGTCTATAAGGTAGGTTACAGTCGGACAATGGGGCGTTCGTATTGTCTATAAGGTAGGTTACAGTCGGACAATGAGGCGTTCGTATTGTCTATAAGGTAGGTTACAGTCGGACAATGGGGCATTCGTATTGTCTATAAGGTAGGTTACAGTCGGACAATGGGGCGTTCGTATTGTCTATAAGGTAGGTTACAGTCGGACAATGGGGCGTTCGTATTGTCTATAAGGTAGGTTACAGTCGGACAATGGGGCGTTCGTATTGTCTATAAGGTAGGTTGTAGTCGGACAATGGGGCGTTCGTATTGTCTATAAGGTAGGTTACAGTCGGACAATGAGGCGTTCGTATTGTCTATAAGGTAGGTTACAGTCGGACAATGGGGCGTTCGTATTGTCTATAAGGTAGGTTACAGTCGGACAATGGGGCGTTCGTATTGTCTATAAGGTAGGTTGTAGTCGGACAATGGGGCGTTCGTATTGTCTATAAGGTAGGTTGTAGTCGGACAATGGGGCGTTCGTATTGTCTATAAGGTAGGTTACAGTCGGACAATGAGGCGTTCGTATTGTCTATAAGGTAGGTTGTAGTCGGACAATGGGGCGTTCGTATTGTCTATAAGGTAGGTTGTAGTCGGACAATGGGGCGTTCGTATTGTCTATAAGGTAGGTTACAGTCGGACAATGAGGCGTTCGTATTGTCTATAAGGTAGGTTGTAGTCGGACAATGGGGCGTTCGTATTGTCTATAAGGTAGGTTACAGACGGACAATGAGGCGTTCGTATTGTCTATAAGGTAGGTTACAGTCGGACAATGGGGCGTTCGTATTGTCTATAAGGTAGGTTACAGTCGGACAATGAGGCGTTCGTATTGTCTATAAGGTAGGTTACAGTCGGACAATGGGGCATTCGTATTGTCTATAAGGTAGGTTACAGTCGGACAATGGGGCGTTCGTATTGTCTATAAGGTAGGTTGTAGTCGGACAATGAGGCGTTCGTATTGTCTATAAGGTAGGTTGTAGTCGGACAATGGGGCGTTCGTATTGTCTATAAGGTAGGTTACAGTCGGACAATGGGGCATTCGTATTGTCTATAAGGTAGGTTACAGTCGGACAATGGGGCGTTCGTATTGTCTATAAGGTAGGTTGTAGTCGGACAATGGGGCGTTCGTATTGTCTATAAGGTAGGTTACAGTCGGACAATGAGGCGTTCGTATTGTCTATAAGGTAGGTTACAGTCGGACAATGGGGCATTCGTATTGTCTATAAGGTAGGTTACAGTCGGACAATGGGGCGTTCGTATTGTCTATAAGGTAGGTTGTAGTCGGACAATGGGGCG